>MU858821.1:370579-417247 GCA_033297175.1 Cladorrhinum sp. PSN332 | reverse complement strand
CCCCACCCGTGCCGCGTGGGGGGGGGGGCTCAACGGGCGGAGAGCTTTTGGGGGGGGGTGTGGGTTTTTTTTTTTTTTTTTTTTTGATTGTTTTTTTTTTTTTTTTTTTTTTTTTTTTTTTTTTTTTTTTGACAAATTTGATACCCTGATGACGATGTGATGATTTGGTTTGGGGGAATTTGGATTCGGTCATATGGAGTCGGTGCATTTGCGGGTATTGGTTTATGAACGAGATCATGATTTAGAGATACGAGTATTTTTTTTTTTTTAAATAAAAAAAAATTGAAAATTGTGAATAATGTTAATCATATATGGTTTCTGTTCAATACGCACTTCATCTGCCATGGGTTTTGCTTCGAGATAGGACAGTGGTGTCGTGGCAGCCACTGACGGCTGATCACCAACGACACTGCCGTCCATCCATTGGCCGCACCTGGACAGATTGCTCAGCACCATATAGCCTCCCCTCAACCAACCAGCTGTCAAGTTAGCCTCAACACCGGCGGTCGATGGTCGAGTGGACGGGGTGCCGTGCGACACTCCACCGCTAACTAGAAAAACGGCCAGACGTTCAATTCCTGGCACTTGCAATTTCGTGAGGAGAAGTTTTTCGCTTCGTCGCCCGGGGGGCGTTGGTAATATGTTCTACGTTTTAATAGTAGCGCATGTTTACCCTCATTCCTCATATCTTTTCACCCTCCAAAATAACCCTCGCCTCCTCGCTCCTCCACCAGCTCTTCTTTCCTTCTTCCGCGCCGGGATACTCATACCTCTCCATGCTCTCCGCCTTCATCTCGACGCTGTACCCCGGCTCTCTGGGGGTTTGGTAGTATCCATCCTTTATCACGGCGGGGTTTACGAAGTGCTCGTGCAAGTGGTCGACGTACTCGAGCACGGATTTCTTCCCGGAGACCACCACGTAGTCGATGGTGCTGAGGTGCTGCGTGTACTCTGGCAGTCCCACTCCTCCAGAGTGCGGGACGACGGGGACGCCGTATTTCTTGGCCATGAGCAGGACGGCCAAAACCTCGTTCACGCCTCCCAGGCGGCAGGCGTCGATCTGGCACACGTCTATGGCGTGCGAGGCGAGGAGCTGCTTGAAGATGACGCGGTTCTGGCACATCTCGCCCGTCGCGACGCCGATTCCGTATTCCTTTAGGGCTTCCCTGATGGCCTTGTGGCCCAGGATGTCGTCCGGAGAGGTGGGTTCCTCGATGAACCAGGGTTTGAACTCTGCCAGCTCCTTCATGTACTCGATCGCCTCGGGGACGGACCAGACCTGGTTCGCGTCCACCATCAGGACTCCTCCCCCTCTGCCTTCCCCCTTTTCCTCCTCCTCCTCCTCCTCCGGGGAGCCGATTATTTCCCTCGCGATGGTCAGGCGGCGCTTATCCTGCTCCAGGCTGCCGCCCACCTTGATTTTGAAGTACCTGTACCCCGCGTCGACCGTTTCCCTCAGGAGTCGTCTCATCTTGGCTTCGTCGTAGCCCAGCCAGCCCGCGGAGGTGGTGTAAGCGGGCACGGCTTTGCTCTCCTCTGCTTCTTTCATTCTCTGCTCCTTCCCCGCTTCGACTTGCTTCAGGAGGGCGATTGCTTCTTCGGGCGTTATGGCGTCTGTTATGTAGCGGAAATCGATGCAGCTCACGAGTTCTTCGGGCGTCATGTCGCAGACCAGCCTCCAGACCGGCTTCTGCAAGATTTTCGCCCAGAGGTCCCAGAGGGCGTTGACGACCGCGCCCAGGGCGAGGTGGATCACGCCCTTCTCGGGACCGATCCAGCGGAGTTGGGAGTCCGAGGTTAGGTGGCGCCAAGTTTTGGACAGGTTTCCCGGGCCCACGAGGGCGGAAAGGGGGGTGTTAAGGATGCGCGGGGCTAGGTGGGATATGGCTGAGCAGACCAGGTCGTTGCCGCGGCCTATTGTGAATGTCTTTTTTATGAGGCAGAAAGAACGGGGGGTTAGTTGGTAAGTATTGGGTGATTACATATGAAGGGGGATATAAAGAAATAATACCATTCCGTGGCCTGTAAAAGGCGAATTGGTGTGGAGGATGCAGTAGGCGGCCGAGTAGTCGCCTGCTGCGTTCATTGCGTCTGAGCCGGTCTTGTCTAGTGAGGTTGGAAAGCGGACATCGCGGGTTGTGAAGGAGGTTATTGTTATTGAGGAGAGGTCGGGGGCGGCCATGGTGACGGTTTGGAGGGAAGATGAGTTTGGTGTCAGTTGAAGAGGATTGTGCGCAACGTAGGTAAACAAGGAATGAAATATACTCTTTTTCTTTTTTTCTTCTTTTTTTCCCCCCCTTCTCCGATCTGGGAAATTGAACGCGGATACAACACGGCAGTGAAGATAATGAGGGGCAGACAAAGTGGTGGTGGTGGGGTTTGATACCCAACGATGCATGCGTCAACCAGGCTTTATGATTGATGGAACATTGTGGGGGGACGTTGCATTGTTGGAGTCTTCTCGGGTCAATTCATATCGAGTGAGGGGGTGAATATTATTCCAATGGTATCCATACATCATCTATCCTACAATCCTTCCCATCAATTCATTATTAACATCATCACTCTCTCTTAAGCACCTCCCTCCCGCTTAGCATACTCCTCCTCCATTGCCTCTTCGTATTTACGATCGGCCTCCAACTCGGCCTCAGTCTTGGGCCTGGTGATTCCAGCACCGGTATTGACGCCTGCGCCCGTAGGGGCAGTTCCGACCTTGCTGGTTTCTGATGCGTCGTGGCCGGCAGAAGCGTTGATGGGTGCCGAGGTGGATGTGGAGGTTTCTTTTGGGGAAGGCATTTTGGACTCTTGTTTTTATATATATGTGCTTTTTATTGTTCTGAGAATAGAGAATGGATGGAGAAACTTGAACTGGGCCGTGTGACGTTTGTGTGCAAGAAGTGTAAAAGAGCTCTCCCATTTATACCCCGCATAGGGAGGAAGTGGCAAGCTGCCGCGTACGTACCAATGACTCCAACTGCTTGCTGCGTCACCGCAGAGCTACACTGTGGAGACTGTGGCATTTGAAGGACTCGATACTTTTGGTTCGTCAACAAATCAGCAGAAATGGAACATCATCCAATGTTAGTGTGAAAAACGCATCGATCTATTTAGAAAGAAAAGGAAGACATAATTAAAAAAAAAAAAAAAAAAAAAAAAAAAAACAGTCCCTACCTGTTACTTAGGCACAACAACCCCATTAACCAATCCGAATCGCTCAAGGAGGTCCTTGCCGGTCCAGTAGAAAGGCTCAGGTTGCGTGAAGTAATCGAAAATGACTTCAGGCTTCTGCTCGCAGACTGCCTTGACCATCTCGATCTGCCTCAGCCGCTTGAACAGCTCTCTTTCCCGCCTGTCATACTGAGCTAGCCATTGGAGATTCGGGTTGGCCCTTGTACCATACACTTTCCCCCGATACTCGTTAAAGATGGGCCGCAGCTGTTTGAGCAGTTCGTCCGTCAAGTCCACGCTCTTCCAGCTCGGGTCACGGCGGACAGGTACAAAATCGACCAGGAGCTCCGGAATCTTGTGACGTGCCAGCATTTCCCCGCGCCCATACTGCTTTTTAACAGTATCCCAGCCCTGGAAAAAATCCATTCTGAAGTTCTCACAAGGATCGTCGATGAATCCAAGGAGTTGGCTGCACAAAGCCAGAGCAGTAGAGCTGCTTCTTCCCTGAGCCTTGATGTAGCACCGATAGCACTGGCGGCCCGCAGGCATCCTGGTCAAGGGAAACGAGAAGTGTCCGAAGGCGCGATACTCCTGCCAAGTCTTGCAGCCAGGGCAGCGGACCATCGCCACATTTCGAAACTGCGGACTCACGTATTGGCATGTGTGGTACGTCAAAAGGCCGGGGTACCATCTTTGAACGCCATGTTGACTCGAAGAGTATTCGCGCTTGCCAGTCATGACAGCAGGGAGCCTGTCGTTGTTTGTAAGGTTAGTGCTGTGTGACCCCTTTTGGTACTTACATTCGATACATCTCCGCTTGTGTCTCCAGATACCAGCGAGCTGGGTCTCCATTTCGGCAGTTGGATGAACGAGATCAACTTTAGCTTTGATCATCCTGATTCGGTTCTGGCGCAGAATCTCATGCTGCTTCTGGATATGCTTCCATCTGCCGCCTGTTGGGAGTGCCTGCCAGTCAGTAACGCTTGAAACACGAGCGCCAAAGGTCCCTGGAGCCGGCTTTCTGTACTCGAGCGACAAAAGCAAGCCCTCGCTGAACATGTAGTGGGGGAGAAGTTTCATACAGCCTAAGCAGGCGTACCTGTTGCTCCTCCAAGCATCGCTGTGGCGTGAGGGTCTTAATTCAATACGTCTGCTTGAGGGCCAACATTTGATCGTTGGGACGATGCCCCCGTACTCAGTTGTCAGCTCAAGGGCCAGTAGCTGCTGTTCAAAGTCATGCCGAATAGGATTTACAAGCTGACGAAAGGACTTGGTCGATTGTGACAGGGAGATCAGTGTGACGGGGTCGAGCTTCGAGACAATCTCGTTGATCAGCTCGCCCGGGAAGCTGGTAAAATACTCCATGTTGGTGTTAGTGTGTGTGTGTGACTTCAATGTTGGATGTGTGGATGAATGATATGGAGAATCAAGTATGAGATTGAAGAGTGCAGAGACGTCCTTTTCAGTATCAAATTCCAAAGAATAGAACACACTGAATACAAGCCTTTGACTTGAACAGCGCTTCTTTGTGTCGTCAAGCCAACGCAGCTATGCAATAACGGACAGAGTTATTGTAAATATCAGCCATCAACAAGATTGTTGTGTTGCAGAGACAAAGGACTCACTTGCAGAACACAACCCCAACAATCCCTTGTCTCCTGCAACTCTGCCTCTCAAACTCGCTCATGCTTAATATTCCCCCGTTTTTGTGACCTCATCTACATCATCCCTTCCCACATCACCAAACTGCTGGGTCCTCTGACCTCCTGAACAATGCCACATACTTCTGTCCCTTATTTCTCTCTACTTTCTTGCCTTCCTCCGTCTCCATCCTCATGATCCCAACGCATGGATCAGCCTCCTGCTCCTCCTCGCTCACCCTCTCAAACGCAGGGTGCGCCTCAAAGTGTTGTACCATCCACTCATGAAGATCTGGAACGTCCGTGATCGTGTATGCGATCCCGCCAGGCTTCAACACATGAGCATACTCGGAATTCAACGTGGTCGAAACAATTCTCTGCTTGTGCTTGCGTGCCTTGAAGTGCGGGTCGGGAAAGCAGATGAAGATCTTGCTGAGCTGAGATTTGCGGAAAAAGTTTGGCAAAAACTTCATGGTATTTGCGCGGAGCACGCTGACGTTCTGGTAGAGCTTCGTCCCGGGATTCTGATGTCGGAGGACCTTGATGCGGTCCTCGACGAACTGGGTGACGGAGACGCGGATTTCCAGGCCGAGAACAAGGGTTTGTGGCATGGCTGGGGCGAGGGCGACGAGAAGACCGCCGAAGCCGCAGCCAATGTCCGCAACTTCCACATCTTGAGTGAGACGTTTTGGAATGACTGCCGTTGATCCGGATGTCTCTTCTGCTGACGCCTCTTGAGATTCCTTGACGACATAATCCGGGTAGAGTGTTGACCAATCCATCTGCTCTGGATGTGGTGGGCTTTTGATTCACAGGTTAGCACAAATCGAAGCATATCAAAGAATATGATAACACTCACTATACCAACTGATGATCAGAAAATGGGTTGGCGTGGGCTCTCTGGCGATAGAACTTCTTGCGCGGGAGGGTAGAGACGCCCTCCTCCCTCATGGCGGCGCGGTAGTCCTCGCGTTTCTGCTTCTTGTTCTTCTTAACCGGGGCCATCTTGATAGTTACAAGAACGAAGTAGCAAAGTATTGACAGCGTCTGATGCTGCTTTTATTTATTTTTTGAAATCGATATCACCGATCGCAAAGATGTGTGTTGTGGCGGAAGAAACCGTTACCAGGAACATGTAACCAAAGTTTCATGTGGGGTCCATTCGTCCCACCTTCACCCCTGCACATATTCCCGACTGTGGTACAGGGATCATTGCCCCGCGTGGCCGCTATCGGCAACCTGCATAGCGACATTTTTAGTGCTACCCCGCGATACAGTCACTGTGAGCAACAATTGATCCAATTCCATCTTGAGTTTCTCGAGACCGCATCCAAAACTTCACAATGGCTTCCGCACGGCAGGTAAACATCGCCATCATTGGTAAACCTCCCAACTCCAACGCCGACTCCGGCTAGACCCTCAGTTATGCTCACACTTGTCCAATCTCAGGCGCTGGCGGGGTTGGAAAGTGCTTCCTCGGCCAGCTCGAGAAGCTCGCCCAGCGCAAGCCCAGCCCCAAGCTGGTTCTCACATACATCTCGACGAGCAAGAAGGCCCTCTACAATGATAACCACGCCGCCATCAGTATCGACAACGTCACCTCTACACTTGCATCGTCCTCGCAGGCCCCCCTCGTCCCTTCCAAACTCGTCGAGTACCTCAGCTCTGCCAGCTCCAAGACCGTCCTCGTCGACAACACCAGCTCCCAGGATGTCGCTGATGCCTACCCACTTTTCCTCAGCAAAGGTATCAGCATCGTGACTCCCAACAAGAAGGCTTTCTCAGGCTCGTACAAGCTCTGGCAGGACATCTTCAGCGCCGCCGAACAGTCCGGCGCCAAGGTCTATCACGAGTCTTCGGTTGGCGCTGGTCTTCCCGTCATCTCAACTCTGAAGGATCTGGTTGAGACTGGTGATGAGGTCACCAAGATCGAGGGCGTTTTCAGCGGCACCATGTCCTTCCTTTTCAACTCTTTCGCTCCTACTTCCGGCTCGGGTGGCCAGTGGTCTGCCGAGGTCAAGAAGGCAAAGGAGCTCGGCTACACTGAGCCCGACCCGCGTGACGACCTGAACGGCCTGGATGTTGCGCGCAAGCTGACCATCCTTGCTCGATTGGCTGGTCTCGAGGTCGAGTCCCCTACCTCATTCCCCGTGCAGAGCCTAATTCCCAAGGAACTTGAGTCCGTCTCGACTGGAGATGAGTTCCTCGAGAAGCTTCCTGCATTTGATTCGCAGATGGAGGAGGTCAAGAGTGCGGCCGAGAAGGAAGGCAAGGTGGTGCGTTTCGTGGGAAGCATTGACGTCGCCGCGAAGCAGGTCAAGGTTGGACTTGAAAAGTTTGATCTATCTCACCCCATCGCGGCGCTGAAGGGAAGCGACAACATCATTAGCTTCTACACTAAGCGGTACGGAAGCAACCCCCTGATCATCCAGGGCGCCGGCGCCGGCGGCGAGGTGACAGCTATGGGAGTTACAGGTGACCTCATCAAGGTGGTCTCTCAGATTGCTTGAACAATTCAACACCAAAGTCATCTTTGAATCCTCTTCCAAGACTCTGTAATCCTTTTTTCAGATATACTCCCTTGCTGGTTGTGTTGTTGCGCGCGTGTACATGAACAACTAATTCCCAATCAACCTTCCCGCTTGTTCAATCAAGTCTTCTTCTTCTTTTTGTTTTGCCGTTCGTCGGTGATCCATTCCCATTCAGTTGATTTATCGGTTGAGCGGGCGTTGGGCGGCGGAAGACTATGTCGATAAGACCGCCAATGCCGGACAATCTCCAAAGCCAGAGGCTAATGTCGTAGATGATCAGGAGAATGATTGGACCGATCAGGATCAAAGCAAGGGTTAACTGGTTGTTTCTTGTTAGCCCACCCAGGGAGGTCGAACAAGCTGGGAACAGTCTTACGAAGAGCAACGATAGAACACGCAGGAAGGCGAGCTCTGTGAACCAGTTGTAGTATTCTCTGATGGTGTCGGCAATGACAGCCATCTCAGGCAGTGTTCGATACGTTTCAAGCTCTGGGAAAACCGGTAACTTAAGCACTGGGCTGTGGCACAGCGATGATGGCTATGATTCGTGGCAACTGGTTGGGCACGTCTGCGGCGCTTGATAAGGTCGTGGATGATGAGGGGAGCAACTGTACTTCGTAAGATCTGGTCGAAACGCGTAGCTTTGACAACCAACGATGGGTGCCTATGTGTTTGAGTTTCGGTCAAGATGGGGCACGCTCTTCTCCGGGTCCAGATAAGCTTCCATCAGGGCTGACTTGAGGGGGCAGGTCAGGTGGTTACAGCCTGGAATCAAGGGAGCAAAAGGCGGCCAAGGGATAGAAGATATAGCAACGAACGGAGGGCCCCCAAGTCTTGGCCCAAATCGACCGAACTGTTGTTTGTTATTTTGCTGGAGAATCCAAATGTTGATAAAGCCGGGTTTGCTGGGACGGGATGACAACTTGGACTGGCACACACTGACCTGGGCTGCTCCCGCAGGGAGCTTCTGACAGCTCGGGCCACAGGGAGTCAGGCGCCCACAATTCTGGGACTGCCAAGAAACGCCATTCGGGTTCACAGTGCCGGATCCCTGCTGATTGCAGGCAAGGAAGTCTCTCCATTTCCCCACACTCATCGCTGGCGCTAGCTGGCGCACTGTGCATCTTTCGAGAACCCGGGAGCTTTCTGTCCCTCAAAGTCACAAGGGGGAGCGTGTGGGGGGATTGACATCAGTTTCTTCGAAACAACACAATCTTTCAAAATTCCAACAAACATTTCTTGTGACTCCTCGACATATCACATCGCGCATCGCGCGATCGGATATCACAATGCCGCCGCGACCGCAAGACCCGAACCTGTACGGGCAACCCCCGGCGAAAAAGCAAAAGAAGGAGATGGCACTCTCCGGCTCCCTGGCATTCACATCCCAACTCAGCTCTCTCATGGCCACCACACCTTCCTCCTCGTCATCAGGGAGGCCGCGTCCCTCCAAATCAAAAACCGGCGAGCTTCTCAAATCAGTCAAAGTCAACCGCAAAGAACAGCCCTCTTCGTCTTCGGAACCGTCCACCCATAAACTAAACCTCAAATCCCCAACCACGACCGAAGAAGAAAAAGCCACCCTCGCCCTCTCCCGCGCAAAGATGGAATCCAAAGCACGTCTCTACGCCGCCATGAAGCGCGGCGACTACATAGGCAAAGAGTACGGCCTGGTAGACTTTGATCGCAAGTGGGCCGAATCACACGCCTCTGAAGATGCTTCCTCCTCGTCAGGTTCCGATTCAGAATCAGAACCCGACTCCAAATCAGCGAAAGAAGAAGCATTGATAGAACACACCGACTCCTTCGGCCGGACCCGAATGCTCACCGCATCACAAATAGCCTCCTTAAACCGTTCCGCATTATCCTCAGCCTCTCTACAGGAAATGTCAGCGCGTCCTTCGCGCCCAGACGAAGTAATCTACGGTGATGCGATTCAGACGACCGCTTTCGCCGCTTCGGAAGAAATGCACACGTTAGCTTCCAAGCGCGACAGAAGCGCGACGCCGCCTCCTGATGTTCACTATGATGCCAATCATGAGATTCGTACAAAGGGAGTTGCGTTCTACAAGTTCAGTCACGATGCCGAGGGTAGAGAAAAGGAGATGGGGGCACTAAAGGACGAAAGGGAACGGACGGAAGAGGTGAGGAGGAAGAGGGAGGAGGAGAAGGAGAAGCGAAAGAGGGAGATTGAAAAGAGGAGGAAGGAAATTGAGAGTAGGAGGAAAGAAATGGGGGAGAAAAGGGCTGAAAAGATTGCTGATGAGTTTTTGGAAGGGTTAGGGAGGGATTTGGTGGGGTGAGGTGGGTGGTGTTGATGGTGGTGAAAGATGTATTGGGTTGGAAGAGAAGGAAGAAATCTGGTTCCGAGAGAGAGCATGATCAGAAGATGAGGGACTATGTACCCCTTGGTTTACCGAGACATGTTGTCGCAACCAAAGCATCGGATGGATTGTACGATAAAACAAAATGATACCCCATGATCACTATGATCAACTGAATTTAAGTAAACATAACTTTTTAAATGGCGCACCCTTTTCTGTACATCCCACGAATTTGATAAGATATATAGATATAAATATGTACTTTGTGTGTTGATATAATAATATACCTGACGAGAGAAAATTCCAATCCAAAACATAGATACCGAAGAAGCACACTCTCTTAAAGCAGCAACCAAAAGAAAGAAAAAAGGGGGGGGAGGAAACTATGGTATCCCGTAAGAATCAAAGTCCAAGTGAGAAATATACACACAAAACCATGAGTAGGTAGGTTCCAAAGAAAAAAAAACGCTTTGATACAGAATGACGATGAACTCTCCTCCTCCATTTAAATTATCCCTTCACATCGAAAGCAAAAGAGAAGGAAATAAAATTCCGTTTCTTCCTGTTCCTCTTTTTTTCTAAAACGACAGGAGGTGGGTAGGGGGAGGGGGGTGCGCATTTCGGCCAGGTCAAAAAGAAATATAAAAAGAAAAAAAGGAAAAAGAGTCGCGCCGCCCCGATGATTGACAGTAAAAGAGTGTAACGATGGCAAAAGAAATCTCTCTTTGAAGAGGATGATATATATGTCCCTCCAAGAAAGAAGATAATCCTGGATGTCGTGTATGTGTGGGATTGTGAGTCCAGATAAAAGAAGAACGCCGGCCCCGTAACCTGATGTGGATGATATATGAGTGTAATAGAAACGCTGAACCCGCCCGCCGCCCAGAAAAGCCGCACTCAAGTAACGGTGCGGACTTTGTATGCTATTTTAGATGCCCGAACAACAAGAAAAAGTGCGATGATGGATCATGTCGGGTAAGAGTATTCAAACCCAGAAAAATTAAAAACACATAGAAAGGATCAAGACTGGGTGCGGCCGATCATATGCGCCACCACATACATCCACAAGGACTCATATCCGCGTATGTCTCCCTCGTAAGAAGCCGAGACTCCTCTTCCCAAGCGAACGAGGAAGATCTCTTTGACGGATGCGGTGATGACGACGAAGAAGACGAGTCCGAGCTTGAACCAGGCCCTGGTCCTGGTCCGGGACCATGTGATGGCTCAATCTCCAGGATCTTGAGACTAACAGGCTTATTATTCGAATCGAGAACTGGTTTGGGCTCGAGACCGTAACCTTGAATCTCGACTTGCCTGCACTCCGGAACCCGTCCGTCAGGCGCGTATACGCGGCGCTCTCCGAGTTTGATGACCCTGGGGAAGAAAGGAGGTGGTGGCCCGTAGCTGTCACCAGTGTCTATCGTGCCGAACGTTGGTGTACCACTTGGAGTTGACGATTCCGTCGGAGTGCCTTCGTGGTTGTTGTTTTCACCAATGCCGCGTCGTGCTTCAACCCTACCATCTCTCGACCTCGACGGGAAATCACTGAATCCTTCTCCTGCACCGCTACCGCCTCCTCCTCTCCCATCTGAAAAAGACCGTCCGGAGCGGTTTTGTCCTGAATTTTGCTGCTGCTGTTGTTGTGGGTTTGGGTCAGAATTTTGGGGTGAGTTTTGCTGTGAGTTTTGCTGTGGATTTTGTTGCAGATTCGGGGGTGGACTGGTTTGGGGTAGTTCGGCGGTTGATGTCGACGGTGCCAATGGTGGTGCTGTTGAAGATGTGGAATTTGTGGCATCGGTCCTCGATGGCGATTCCGATGGAGGTTGCGTCGGCGTTCCTCCGTATCCCGATGGAGGCTTCATTCCGCCCATTCCATTACCACTGCCGCCGCCGCCAATACTACCAGGCGGAAAACCAGACTTGCTTGTGTTCTGCTGAGGATAGATGAAGAGCTCAAGGTACACGTCAGGCCAGGTGCAGACCCACGGCTTATCCCCTCGCCGCGCAAGTCCCTTACGTTTGAAGTCGGTCATATCAAAACTCCGAATCCTTTTCCCCGAAACAGAGGCGGTGTTTGACGAGTTAAGTAAAGCTTCCGGGATAACGACCGTCTTGTTATACTGTAACAATTTATACCATGCCGGTCCTCGAGTCATCTCAAAGGTGTCGTTAACCAGTTCCAACGCGAAGGGCTTCTCGAATTGTGGGGGTTGTTCCCCATAAGAGTAAACGTTATTCGAAAGGGTGAGTGACTCATTGGTGGTCAAGCGAGCAGTGTATCCGGCGTCCGCTTGCGTGATAGTTAGGTGAGGACCCATCACGAAGAAGCAGTTCCAAGCTTGAGAGAGCGTTGTGTCCTGGAAACAAGTCTTCGACTCGCGACTGGTCATCAGCGCCATGCTGAAAGTACCTGTGGGAAGAGGTTGGAGATCTGGCGGCGTGGGGACAGGAATAGCGCCGAACGTGGCTGTCGGTAACGGTGATGAATGAGGCGACCAGGCTTTGCGAGGTTTCTTTTGCCTTGATAGGAACGTTCCTATGACCGAACCCAATATCACCCCCATCAGCAATAAAACCAAGCCAAGCAGGCATAACACCCAATATGGGATGATGCCACACAGTTTTCGTCTCATCCAAATTTGCCACGGTTTTAATGGTTTCTCTTTTTCCGTCGCACCGTCCACAAATGGCTTGTAGGCATTCTGACTCTGAGTGCTATCGGATGTAAAGCTTCGCGACGAGTGCCTTGATTGCGGGGATCCGAGGTCTTCTGTCGAATCAAACTCCGGGTTCCGGGTTGCTAAACCGAGGCCCCCAGCGCCGGGAATTTCTGGTGTTGATGGCGTAGGCTGCGTGACCAGAGGGGGAACTGTTGGCGCAACAACCGTAGCCGGAGCTGGAGCAGGAACCGCTTCTTGCTGAGGAGTAACATCTGGGTTACCTTCGACAGCTGCTATCTTGCGGACATAATTCTCATCGGGGTATCTTGTGTATGGAGGGAGCTGTTCAGTGTGTCCATCTGGCCCAATCAAGTCGGCAACCTCCTCGCCGTCTGGACCGAGTCGTCTCTGATACTGATCTGGAAGGCCATGAAAGCCCAAAGGGATGGATGGGTCTTGGCCTGCCCTTGCCTCTGCCCCATCGCTCTGAGGATACATTCCGTAAGGGTGACTAGGCCCCCTAGGCCCAGCGTAGGAGGATTCAGATATGGGAATGGTAGACGCGGTCGTTGTGCTCATGGTCCTCGCCATCCTGACATTTTGTGGGTACATTTGATACGGGTGCGAAGGCCCGGATGGTCCTTGGTATGAGCTCTCGGAAGGAAGATATGCTGTAGAATCCGTCGATGCGCTCAATTGACGTGTCAATCCCTCTGGCTCCGGTATTTGTTCCATTCCCCCTTCCCGGCGCAATGTTAGCGAATCCTGCGCCCTGTGCGGCTTCGATACGCTTGATGGACGGGCCTTCCGCGTTGATTCCGGGCTTTCTTCGCCCAGAACGGTAGTGGAGGAAGATGCCAAAGATGGTGTGGACGGAGGCGGCAACGCTCCTTGCCCGAATTGCGTAGGTCTAAATCCATCGGCGACCATACCCATTGCGATCATGTCCACATCCTCGTCAGCGTCGTGAACCGATATCCTCACAGAGTTCCTCGTCGATACCCTCCTCTCTGGCGCGCCTGTTTTTTCAGGTGTCGATTCCATGGTCGCTATAGGTCGCGCTCCTCAATCGCAATCGTGGAAGTACCGAGAATGGTGTTTGAAAGCCGGAAAGGAAAGACGAATGTCGACACCATCAACTATTCATTGACGGGCGACAGGAGCCGGCGGAGTCATTGGCCCCTTGGCCTGCGCTTCTTGAGAAGTGAAGGGTATGTTTCCCAGTGACAAACAATCGTCGAGCTATGGGGGCGAGGAAGAGAGTAGTGTCAACGGGTGCAAGGGTTAGTTGACGGAAGTGAGGTAGTAGGTAATCCACGGTCCAGCCACGGATATCAGCCGGATGGCCTTCCTGCGCGCAGAGACGAGGAGGAGGTCCTCAGGCTGCTTGAGAGAACAATTCCCAGTCTGTGAGCGACTGGGTTTCGGACTCAAATTGGGGGGTAAAAAGAACATATTGTCATTGGCGGGTCGTTGATGGGGAGAGATGCCCTGGCCTTCCCCCCTTGGTCCTTGAACTTCGGGCGGATTTGCACTGGCGGGACCCCTCGGCGCGCTTGGCAAGTCTACAGTGTGGCAGGGATTGGCATGCAAGCAGGCTGGCCATTGGTTGACGAAGCTCGATCCCACCCAAGGCTCGCCCGCCCGTTCCCCTCTCCACCAAGACTGGCCAAGGAACATCATGGTCCGGCAATGTCTTTCTGCAGCTATAACACCCTCCTGGCATCCCCCGTTGCTCCATTTTAAGATTTTTCTTAAAAAAAGAAAAACCGGTTGTATGACCATGATAAGAGAAAAACCAAACTCTTTCCCTCTTGGCCTTTTATCTTTATGTGGTTGAACCTTGATGCTGATCCTGTCGTGTCTCTTGGTCAATGTCTCTGTCCTTCTTCCTCTACAATATTTCCATCGTCGCATCCGTCCTGGAATATTAATTAATTGGCTGTCGATGTGATGAAAAGAACCTTCTTGGCCCAATACACCATCTCGCCAGTGGCACAGAAAATTCATGGCGGGTCACTGTTCGGCAGTCACAGCAATATATGACCCGCAGACATCCAATATCTATCGCGGCCTAGGATTCGCTGCTGATTTGAGCCTGTGGGTAGTATTCCAAAGCTGGAAAGCTGGACCGGAGCAAGTGACCAGCCGGGGCGGGCGGCCTAGATTTCGTTCTATGGCGAAATGAACCTGCCTAGGTATGAAGTGATTATTTCTTCATGGCGCAAAAAGGCTGGTGTGGTGAGTGATCGTGTTGAGTTGTATCTTACTCTTCAAGTTCCTCTCCCCTTCTCTGGCTCAGTGCGCTGGTATCTTCCTCGTCGCCCCGGAGTGGCCAAAACCGCCTCAACTTGCTTCGATGAGATGTCGACAGTCCACAGCCATCCGAAAACAAACGCTGTTGTAACTTGTGATTGATCACCTGGCCATGCCTGTGATCTGTAATCTGGTTTATCCCACGCGAACCATGTAGGTCGTAGCGTCGAGTGGAACGGCTAACCACCAGTCCTCTCCCGTTGCATCAGGGCATGTTGTTGGACCCACTATTCAGGAACGGTTTCTTGACGGGCATCAGGAGGAGTCAGACTCTAGTGCCCGGTCGAAACTTTCAGGAGGGTGTCTCAGGCAAGGGGCTGCAGCAGAACCTCCAGCTGGGCTTAAGGTTCGTGACAACCTAAATGAAACTGCAAAGTCGTCCGCACAATCGATTAGACGCATTTTATGCGATATGTTCCTTCAGTCTGAAATATCACAAGCGCAAGAAATAAACGCAAAGCTCTAAGCGGTTAAAGTTCCATCGAAAGAGCGATTAGATCGTGGGGCGCGCCGGGGCTGGTTGATTCTCTAAAAAGCTTCCAGGTTCGGAGCTGTCTCCTTCTCCTTTCGGTGACACCTCCGTTACCTGCCGGAAGATGCAATGGGTTTGGTTCGAATGCCCGAGATGGAAACCAGTGGTGGTATTTGTTTGAATGTGAATAGTATATATTTGCCTTGATTACTTTAACACTATTCCAAGAGGAAAAGAAGCGACAGGAGACCATTTCAGCAAACAAGCCATTGGGTGCTCTGCAAGAGGAACCCTGTTCACCGTTATCACCTTCTCCACACCTACTTACCTTGCCCGATTCAGGGCAAGCTCGGTGGGAGTTGCCGCATCCAAGAGGCACGGCGGCAGTTGAACACTGTGACGGCGTGAACGGCAGCAATCACCTGGCAGGTCCAGGCCTCAATCATGGCTTCGACCATTCCCGTGATTTGTTGCAGCAATGCTGCGCTTGCCTTCAGGTTCTACCCGGTAATTCAATTTCAATTCGAGTTATCTCTTGAGTTGCTGTGCGGAAGTTTTGGGTTCTTTCTGCAATCAAGCACGACGTGTTCTCAATTGCTGCAGCCACGGCCGATCGATCTGTGTGCAACAGTCTGCCGAGCGAGGAGTCAGGGCAGCCAACCATGCCAGCCAGCCAGCCACTCACATCAACAACTGTGCATGTCATCAACTGCTTCACTTCATCGCCGATTGTTCCATCACATATATAGGCGCGGAAGGGAGCCACAGAAGGTTGGAAGACGGAATCTTCTGAACGATCTCGTGTGTCTGGGGCTCGCTGCTAATGCGCTCCTTCGGGTTCGGTGCCCCTCTCGGTTTGTGAGCAACGGACGCGGGGTTGGCGGTTTGGTAGCTTGGTGGCTTGCTACAAGTCGCCTCGGGGTTTCCAGGAATAAACTCAAATTTGGTCACATCAAACCTGACTTGTCACCTTTTCGGTACACCTCCGGTTCACCGTGCCTCCCTTCTCCTTTTGCACACCGGGAACCTGTCACTTTGAGTGGACATCTACCATCGGGCCAGCAACCTTGATATGATGCGCTGGACAAACACGGCTGCTTGCATCTAGTTTGCTTCGAGACACCAACTGTCGTCGCACAGCATTACCCCTCCCGTGTGGACTAGATGGCCAGGCGGTCGACTCGTTGTGCAAGTATCCGTCGGGTGAGGGGGATCACCAACATTTTGGGTGTTTGTCCCCGCTGCAAGGCTGGGGGATACATACGTCCGTAAGATCAATCCAAGTCCGGTTTGTTTGCCCCGCTTCAATGGAAAAGACGCCCGAAAAGTGCAGTTACCTGGACCCAAGGAGGAGCATCAACAAATGCACAGCATTTGTTTTTCTCTTCACTCTCAACCTAGTTCGCTTCCAACGAAAGAGAGAAGAAAAAAAGAAATGTTCGTGTTTCCATCATTTTGGTGGTGACATGCACACAGCCCCCAGACTTCCCTGTGCTGTGGAATGGTCGGTTCGCATATAAGCTGAGGGGAAAGAGGCATGTTTCTGACGGCACTGACGGCTACTCACATCCTGACCGCCAAGTTGTGATGGAGTGAACACCAACCCGCAGCGTGCTGAACGATCAATCCCCGCAGCCAGCCTGTCAGAAAGCAGAGAGAAACCCGGCCTGCAAAGCAGGGCGTGTGGCTGACTGGTTTCTGGCATGCACGAAGGTCACCTCACTGGCTCCTCCTCAGATGTGTGATCACCAATCACTGGCCGCCCAGCTTGAGCGCCAAACATACCCTAGGCTGTAGCTTCCCGATCCCATATTCCCAATGTAGCCTATCAAGTGATGTTGGCCACGCAGTGTGAGGCTCCGGGGCCTTGGGACCGTCTGTCACTTTTGATCTCAGGCTGAGAGTGGAATAGTCTCCAGTGCTTTGGTGATAGACTTTTGGCTCAGATCACTCTGAGTGAGACCAAGGCGCATGCAGCTCGGGCAACGCGGCGCTTTGCCCGACTCGGCTGCAAGAGAGAGTCAACCATGGAGGTCCAGGCGGATGTGCCTCTCATGTACCTATGGGTGATGGTGAACTCCCCCCTCCCCCTCCCCCTCCCATATTTCAAACCGATGTCCGTTTTCCATTTCTGTTGATCTCTCTCTTTCCTCTCTGATGAATATCCAATTCGAAATCATCAACTCTCTCGCCCTGTGAACTTTTCACAGTTCCAATTGGCCGCCAGTCATCCTCCCGCTTGTTGTATCACTGCTTGGCTTCACCCGACAGTGGAGGACAATCTTCATTGTCCTTCCTCGGCTGGCTCAACTAGGCAGCAAGGCTGTTCCCTCAGACTCGACACGCAGCCGCCCAGCAGATCCTCGGCTTTATAAGGCCTCTCTCCGTCCGTCCCACCAGCAACCATGCCTCGCTCCAGCTCAAGCTCGTCGGGCTCCGGCTCCGGCTCGTCAAGGAGCTCGGTCCGAAGAAGGACCCGCAACCTCCCAGATACCGTCCCGGTCAATGCCATGATATACTTTTGTTGTCAGAATCCGAAAAAGGTCAAAGCGGTTCGAGCTTATTACTATGATGACGACTTTGAAACCAGGAGCAACGGGTCACACGACTCGCTCTGGTCCTGGGGCAGTTCGGGAAGCAATGTATCATACGGGTTTGTTTATCGAAGCTACTGGGGCGATGGCTACGAAGAGGAGGAGCCCCGCGGACCAAAGATAACGATGCAGCAGCAAGGTCGGCCCGGGCCCGGAGCCGGACCCGGTGTCCACCCCGGAATGATGGGTCGACCGCCTCAGCACTTTCAGCAACCCCCGCTCGGCGGTGGAGGGCAGCCACTCTTCCCACATCAAGCACACTTCCAACAACAGCCAGGTCCGCCTCCACCGCATCCAGGATGGGGCAACAGAGGCGTGACAGTTGTTGACGATATGAGCGACGACGATGATAGTGGTAGTGAGGGGAGCAGTGATGATGGAAGCGGCGAGGACCACGGCCGGCCGGGTCATCCAGGAGCAGCAGGAGGCCCGGGCTACTTTGTGCCAGGACAAGGGCCAGCTCCCGGACAGATGCCGATGCCGATGCCGATGCCTATGCCGCCCCAAGGCCCTCCAACACGCATGATGCCGCCGGTAACTCCGCACCCTCATATGACTGGAGCTACGCAGATGTCAAACCTCCCTAGATCGATGCCTGGTCTTCCGCGGATGGCGCCGGTTCCTCCCAATGTTGGGTTTTCCCCTGCCGGTCGAATGGGCCCCCCTCCCCCTCCAGGGCCTCAGGGAGGTCCCTTCGTCCGGAACCCTAACGGGGTCAGGGCCTTCATGGGTTGAGTAGCATGAAAGTTGATGAATGAAAGAAAGGAAAAACAAATGTATGACTTTACGATCTTAACGCCCTTTTTTTTTTTTTTAACTCTTATCTTTGCCTTTGGAGTTTATGGAAATCAACGGGGGGGTGGGGTCGGACATCAGCACTATTACACGGCACATATCTTCTTGTATCAACAATATTATTAGTATCACTATTATTACACACATAACACACACAACCGGAGAAACAGGATGAGGTTTCTTTTTGGTGTGGGATACCAAGATTTCTGGTTTTGGTTTTTATTTCCGGATAAAATAACAGAAATGAGAGAAACAAAAAGGGCAAGCAGGATGTTTCTTTTGATGACTCTGTTGAGGGACCACGGTCGGGGCGGTTTGGTTGTTGAAACCTGTCTTTTCTTTCAATATCCCCACATCATCACCTTCTTAACGAGACATGACCTTAAATATTGTGCTGCGGCACAAAGCAAGACAGTGTTTGCCTTGTAATTAGTTGAGAGTCGCCTATTGTGGGCATCATCATCATATCATGCCCGGTCTGAACAAAATCCTATGAGTGCGGCTCCATAATTAGTTACTAGATAAACCCACTAAAACGTACAAATTATTGTTGTGATTTTTCCCCTGCTCTCGGTCACCTTTCAGGACCAATAAGGCCAATCCCCTCCAAGATATAACGAAAAGTTAACCGCCAGTCAACCAACAGTCATGCAGCTTACCTAGGTGAGTGTGTGTGTGGTTGTGAATACGACAGGCATCGTCACAACTATGGCGCTTGACATTATCATTTATTATTGGGCATATCACTTCCACATCACACCCACAAACACACTACTGCACCTATTCTGTCATTATGGCAACTTTGGATTGAATCAAAATCGAAAGTGGGCCAACGGGAGGAGGGTTTCCTCATTCCTGTTAGCTAGGCTGTGCAACTTGAGGCCGCCTCAACTGGCTGACAAAGAATGCAACCATGGAGATTTCAGGTAAGGAAACGGAAAAAATAAAGAGATGTAGATCACTGGACTGCGCCCTGATGCGAGCAGCAGCTCGATCAGGCCCTCCATGAGTGGTCGAAAGCGTATGTAGGTAGGTAGTGTTGGTCCCGGATGTGCATGATGGAGGGATGGGGTGGGACCACAGGAATGTACGTTTTACTGCACCTACACTTGCATTGCATGCATTTTGAGGAGGAGGCAACCACTACCTACCTACTCATGAGGAGTCACTGCATTTGCATGCTGCAAGAGTTAAAATTGTACCTCTGCCAGAAAAGGGAAATGACCAATCGACTTATCAACAGAGGGGACTCTGTAGGCTCTGAAAGATGCAAGCTTGGAGGGGATCGAATCACGGCGAGACCGGGGTGGGTCTTCGTTAGCAACAATCAAGGTGAGTGAGACTGACCTAGCAAGAATATATTGGTATGGAGTAGGGAGGCACCCATCTCTTGTTCTTACGGCATTAGTATACGTATTAGGCCGCCCGCCCAGCGCGCGCACCACCAGCACGCAGTGAGATGATGTATGTAGGGTACGCCCCTGGTTCAAGTGGGTGGGTGGCTGAAGCTCCGCTATATCCCGTCTTCTCAGCTCTGATGGTTCAGGCAAAACAAGATGGAAACAAGAAATGATACCGCATCCGGATGGATGGATGGATGGATAGGATGCCTTGAAAAAACTGGGGGAAGGTGGTTGTTTTGTGATCAGAGTGAAGAGGTCGTCCAGCGTTCGGGAATGAAAAAGGTACCCCGCACGTGCCCCGCTATACGGAGTATCATTTGTGACGCCTGTGATTTGTCCCATGACACGGACGATATCCAAGGACTTGGAATACACCTCGAAAGGACCATACCAATTTAAACTTTGACGCCACAAAACCCAAGAAGAAGAAAGAAGAAAAAAACAGGGAAGCATGTCATACAAGCTGACAAGAGACACAACACAGAACACAGAAAACATACGTGGACGACTTATAAATCCGGTATGGGTCTGGTAGGGCTTACCAAAAGACGGGAAGTTAAAGAAAAAATGATGTCGTGAGACTTGGACACAAAAAAAAACAGCACATTGATCGACGACGAGCGGGTCCAGGGAAAAGAAAATCCCACCAAGCAGAAGAGTAATTCCATACATTAGGGACGCCTTTATCGGAGGCTTTTTTTGCTTTCTTTCTTTCTTTTTTTTTCTTCTTTTTTTTTTAGAAAAAAAATTATTCTCGAGGGGTCCAATACCTGTTCAAGTTTGTTGTGTTGACAAGTTTCACAATGTGGTGCTGATGCTGCTGGTGCTGCTGTTCAACACTGACACTGACACCGTTGTCGGAAATAAGTTGCCGAGAATTAATTGATTCGTGTTTCTGGAATACAATCTACATCATCATGGTAATGTAAAACGAGGTCAGCTGCGCAAAAAGTATTTCATAAAACCAACCTATCATCAACAGGGTTTCGTTCGTCGACATACGGACGTTGGAAACCTAGAAGGATCCGTCGGGTGTGGTGTGTGGCTGCGGCCCAAAAGAAAACCCCTCCCGCTTTATTACACTACTTTCTTGTCACAGGGCTGATGGCGGCCAATGATCAGACCTTTGCCTTCCCCTTCCCGTTGCTGACGGGTGGGGGAGGCTTAGTAGATTTTCTTGGTATCTCCCGCGCGTTTGGATCTCGGTCCCTCTGTCCTCACCTTACGCTAACTCAGATCTCGATTGTCCTCAACGGGGCTTCAATTGACGTGGGTATGCCTTTACCCAAAAACAGTAGACCGTAAAAGTCTGAGGACTCTCGCCGGTGTTGGTCAGAACGAAGAAAAGCTTTTACTATTCGGAAGAGAGGGAGAGGAGAGAGGCTTAGAGGCTGAGAGGTAACCGATAACATGGGACCAGACGAACGGCAGCCGGGATATGGAGATGGGTTGGGCCACTTCTGCATCCCACACAGTAATCCCCACAGCCTTGTCAGGCAGTCAGTTCCAATCCACCCCTGGTCCCCTCTCGTTTGAAGAATCCCTTCCCTCGGTCGTATATGCAAATCACTTGCAAAGTTGACAGTTCGCCAAGCCACGCAGCACACACAGTCACTATGGTACAGGATTTGGATGCCTTGCCCTAGTCTCGAATACCGTACCCTCCTCCCCTCTCGTCTGTTACCAAGCACATGGCGAAGCAATAAACGGTAATTCGGCCCAGCATCCATGCATGATGCGGCCGTGTTGCCTTGCGGCTCCTGTCAGACATGTACAAGGGGGGTGGAGATCCATAGAGTCAAGATGCAAGATAAATATTCCATCATCACCCGTCCATCCTTTTGTTGCCGAATTCTCTGTTTCGGTCCCAAGAATAAGAACAAGTCAGACAAGTCTTGAGAGCTTTCTGCCTCAAGCTCTGACGAACCTTCTGGCAGTATCACCAGATACTATATATTGACGGAGTCCTCCCTCCCTTCCTTCCTTCCTTCCTTCCTTCCTCCTTCTCACCCATCGTCTCCTTTCAATACCTCCCTCTCATCAGCGGTTCACAGCGTGCTACATTCATTCAATATCTCTCACCTTTCTGGTCTCAGCCATGGATCCCTCTGTCTCCTCTGCTCCGAGCGCAACGGGGGCAGCAGAGAACCACCTTCCTTCCTCGACCTCCTCGACCTCATTGTCAAACTCTAGTGTCCTCGACCTCTTGTTTCCCGGCTTCTCTCTCTTCTTCACTATTGTCGAAAAATATGTCGGCCTCGACCTCAACTTCTACATGCCGTTGCTCATGATACTCGGGAGCCTGATAGTCGCCTGGCGATACTTTAGTGAATACTTCCAAGCGCAGATTGAGGCACACCTCATGAGCGTAGTGGATATCAGAACAGACGATGAAATCTACAACATGATCATGACCTGGGTGGCCGAGCAAAAGTTCTCCCAGGGCGCCCGCCGCTTCGTGGCAAACACCAACCTCAATTCGAGGGCAATGTGGTGGGCGTTTTGGCGCGAAATGAACGAGGAAGAGGACGAGGATGAGATTGGCGAGGACGGCCTGCCCACCAGCAAGAAAAAGAAGAAGGCCCTGTCCTACACTCCGACTTTTGGTTCCCACTGGTTTTTCTATCGTCGTCGCCTCCTCATATTCCGCCGCCAGTTGCCGCAGAATACCTGGAGGGGAGGAATGCCGAGCGAAAAAGAAGAAATCCAGGTTCAGTGCTTCGGCCGTAGCCCCTGGATCCTCAAAGAGCTCATCAACGAGGCCCGCGAAAACTACATCAAAAAGGATGAGCACAAGACCCTCATCTACCGGGGCGGCATCCGCGGCCAAAACAGCGAGCCCAGCTGGCAGCGGTGCATGTCGCGCAATACCCGCCCCTTTTCGACTGTTATCCTCAACGAGAAGGTCAAAAAGGACCTCATCGACGACGTGACCGACTATCTCAACCCGGCGACCCGCAGATGGTACGCCAACCGCGGCATTCCCTACCGCCGTGGCTACCTCCTCTACGGTCCGCCAGGCACCGGCAAGTCCTCCCTCAGTCTCGCCCTGGCCGGCTTCTTCAAGATGCGCATCTACATCGTCTCCCTCTCCTCCATCACAGCAAATGAAGAGAACCTCGCCTCCCTCTTCAACGACCTCCCCCAGCGCTGCGTCGTCCTTCTCGAAGACATCGACACCGCAGGCCTAACCCACACCCGCGAGAGCATCCCCAACGACACAGCAGCAGCCGCTGCCTCTGCGACGGGCAGCAACAACAACGGCAAAACTCCACAGACCGGCAATCTCCCCCCAATCGGCCGACTCTCCCTCTCCGGACTCCTCAACATCCTCGACGGCGTCGCATCTCAAGAAGGCCGCGTTTTAATCATGACGACCAACCACGTCGAAAAGCTCGACAAAGCACTCATCCGCCCAGGACGCATCGACATGGTCGTCAAGTTCGACCGCGCCGACCCCGGAATGACTGCCGCCATCTTCAGAGCAATCTACGCCCCTCTCGAGGAAGACGTTTCTCCCACCAGCAAGCCCAAGTCCGCTGCTCTCGCCAAGCTCGACTCTAAACTTCCTTCTCCTTCTGCTCCCGTTTTGAGCCCCGAGGAGGAAGCAAAAGCCGCGTTGGAGAAACAAAAGGTCCTTGACAGGATCGACAAACTCGCCCAAGAATTCGCTTCGAAAATTCCCGACCTCGAGTTTTCCCCCGCCGAAATCCAAGGCTTTTTGCTCAAGAACAAGCGGGACCCTCAGCGTGCCGTGGACGGCGCCGACGACTGGATAGTTGAAGCCCGCAAGGAAAAGGTCAAAAAGGAGGCTGAGAAGGCTGAGGAAGAGGCAGAGAAGAAGGCCAAGGAGGAGAAGGAGGAGGAAGAGAAGAAAAGGGAGGAGGATGAGAAGAAGGCCAAAGAGGAGGAGGATGAGAAGAAGGCCAAGGATGAGCTAGAAAAGAGGGTGAGGCAGGAGTTGGAGATGAGGGCGAGGATGGAAGCTGAGATTATGGCTCTGAGAAGGAAGAGGAGGGATGCGGAGAGTGAGAGCGAGACCGATAGTGATAGTGATAGTGAGAGGAAGCGAAAGGAGGAGAGAAGGAGAGCGAGGAAGGCTAGGAAAGCTGCGAAGGCGCTTCAGGCTGCCGAGGGCGATAGTACGAAGGGGAAAGAGGAGCATGAGGTCAAGGTTGTGGTTGTTGAGGCCCCGGCTGGAATCATGGTTGATACCAAGAAGGCCAATGAGGCTGCTGCTGCGGACGAGTTGAAGGGAGTCAAGACGGCACCTGATTCCGGATACGGGACTCCAGGAGTGCCTGGTACGCCTTGAGAGCTGTCTCTGTCTTTTTGGTATGGTGGAAATTGCTACGTTGATGAGGAGATGTTTTCTTCATGCTACACGAGTTTTGGCGTTTCTGGGAGATGGATGATTTTGGTTTATTATCCTGCGTTGTTGGTAACACCGATCGATGAATAGTCGCTTATTCCAGTGGTATTTACTTTTTGGGTGTAATCCCCGAAAATCATCTGTAGCCGTCGCCATCATCAAACTGAATCTCGCTTTTACCTTTTCCTAGTCCCATCCGATCCGCGGAAGCCCCTCTTGCGCCTCATTGTCGTCGTCTTGGGCGTCGTAATGCCAACTCCAGGTTGTGATACGTAGATACTACCATCTGCAATGTGATAACCGCCCCCTTTCCATCTTCAGAGCAATGCACAGTAATACGTGGATTACTTGCCGCGTGCGTGCATGTGAAAGAGAGACTGTGCGTCTTGGAGGTTGGGAGACGGAAAAGAGTGATTGTTTCGGGAATCCGGGCACCTCCCGAAAGGAGATGTTCCTGGTTTAGTGGGGGGCCCTAAGACGCCATCGTCTTTTTTCTTCCATCCCGTTGGGTCCAACCTTACCTGTTTTGTACTGCAACTTTTCTTATCATCATGTCTGAGTTGTTATCAATCAGTTAACCCCTCCATTGAGAGACATCATAAAGTCATGAAGAAAATATGACAAAAGAAGCCGGTGCTACCGGTCTACAAGTCCAGATTTGTCGGGACGGCCGTTTGCCTGATTGGACATGTTGCCGGGAGCCCGGAGAGCATTTCTTCCTCAGCGTCGCTGTCAGCCACCTCGGCAGTGGCATCAGGCGAATTCTCATGATGTTCCTGCAGGCTCGGTGGCTTGTGATGAGCGAATAGGAGGGCGGGGCACACCTTCTCTCTGAACGGACCCTGAACCCCAAGGAAATTAATCCCTGTTCTCTTTTTTTTTTTTTTTTTTTTTGGTGGTTCTCGTCACACAGATGCCACCCTCCAATTCTTTCGCCTCGTTTCCCTCATCAGGTACATCATGTCGAGGCGCCTGAGTTCTGGCCTCACCTGAATGGGTGCTTGATGGGGAAATACACACTGTGGCTGTGATTTCTAACAACAACGAGTGTAATCAGCTAGGAGTGCTTTGCCAATTCTAGCCCATAGAATTTTCCACCTCGTTACCCAGGATAGCTTCTTCACAATGATCAAACGTCAACATGCTCAACGCCGGGTCTCACCGGCGACCGGCTTTGGCTGGTGGGTTCATCACGGATCAGAATGGACCAGTCTGTGGAGAGATTCTTTATCAATCTTGCATAAAACCTCCACTCTAGAGATTAGATCCGCGCACAGCCAGAAAAAGTCCACAGCGGGGATAGACATCGACCGCCGGAAACTTGGGCGTCCTTGTGTTTCTTCGGACATGTAACCCCAAAACTGTTTGGGAGTCTTGGAGAGTCTCGGTTCAGGTGTCCATTTTTGTCGGATTTTTTTTTCTTCCTCTCGCGTCGATTCCTCATTTTGCCTCCGACATCGTTGTGTGGTGTCGGGGATGCCCACGTTGTAAGTGGGTGGGTAAGGAAGTCGGTGTGTGTGTGTGTGTGTGTGTTGTCCGGGTTGGCATTGTGCATGGCCTTGGGACGAACTATTGTTCTTCTGCCTCCCGTTGTTTGTCCCGTCGTCCTTGATGAAATTTCCTATTTGAATCTCCCGTTCCCTGCTCTCCAACTTTATGCCCAACCGACACATTATTCCCCGCGTCGTACCCCTTGTCTTCCCATCTCAACAAAGAAGAGATCTCGGCTCCGTACCACGGACCTGCAGCCATATTACACGCTGACCGTGGCTTGCCTGCTGCACACCACATTCCTCCGACCAGATACTTGATACCCGATACCCGGCCTTGGTAGGTAAGTCACCCATCACTCATCACATCAGACGCCATCCATCACCCTAGCAAAAATCATCCCCGTGCATCCAATGCTCCACGGCAACATGTGTTGGGAAACGACAGGGGCGGGGGGCTTTCCGTCTAGCGGCTCACTGGCAAGGGGAGAGAAAAGCGGTGTAATAGAAGCGGATCTTCATGGAGCATTTTGAGATGGAACGATGCGCTAACAGTGCCCCTCCAAAAGTCTAAAGACCCTCTTGTTCCCCTTTTGCCCTCCCAGTCCCTCTCCCAGATTTCCGACCTCTCGACCTCCCAAACCCAAAAAATATCTTCCCGTCGAAACCCAATTGTCTTGCCCATCATGGCCTCCGCTCGCCCCCAGAACATCGGCATCAAGGCCATCGAAATCTACTTCCCCAGCCAGGTGCGTTTCCATGCTGCGACTTGCGCCCTGCCCCTTACGCGCGCCGTTGCCGTTACTCGTTTGCCTCTTCCCCGGCACCCGACTGGCTGCTCGACTACTGCTCGTTTGGTTTTATGTCACTTGAGTTTCGAGCTTGCCTAAGTCACGACGACGTGGACACTGTGCCGGGCTGGCTGGCTTATGTTTTATTCTGTGACCGACATCGCTGACAGCTGTCAACCCCCAACTACAGTATGTGGAGCAGACCGAACTCGAGAAGTTCGATGGCGTTAGCAGCGGAAAGTACACAATTGGTCTCGGCCAGACCAACATGAGCTTCTGTGACGATCGTGAGGGTGAGTAATTTTGATCTCCCTTCCTCACCCCATACCCCATGGTTACACGCATTTTTTTTTTCTGGCGCAGCTTCCGAGCTGTGTTTGTTTTTTTATCCGTTCCCACACAAACAAACCCAAGTTCCTGCCCTGACCCCTGGGTGGCTGGCGCCGGACAGCGGGGTATCCGTGGCCGGTCGCAGGTGGCAGGGGAGCAAGGTCGTGTCGTGTGCTCAGGGGCTAATTTGGCGCGGGGTATCCCACCCCGCCTTGATAGACATCTACTCGTTCAGCTTGACCGTCGTTTCCAACCTCCTCAAGAAGTACAACGTCGACACCAACTCGATCGGTCGTCTCGAGGTCGGCACTGAGACTCTGCTCGACAAATCCAAGTCGGTCAAGTCTGTGTTGATGCAGCTTTTTGGCGACAACACCAATATTGAGGGTGTCGACACTCTTAACGCTTGCTACGGTGGCACCAACGCCGTTTTCAACACTGTTAACTGGATCGAGTCTTCTGCTTGGGATGGTCGTGATGGCATCGTTGTTGCCGGTGATATCGCTCTTTACGCCAAGGGCAATGCTCGCCCCACTGGTGGTGCTGGCGCCGTCGCCCTCTTGATCGGCCCCGACGCGCCCATTGTTGTCGAGCCCGGTCTCCGCGGCAGCTACATGCAGCACGCCTACGACTTCTACAAGCCCGATCTTACTAGCGAGTACCCATATGTTGATGGCCACTATTCCATCAACTGCTACACCGAGGCTCTCGATGGTGCTTACCGGGCATACAACAAGCGTGAGGCTCTCCTCACCAAGGGTGCCAACGGCCACACCAACGGCAATGGCGCGACTGAGAATGTTCTTCCCAAGACTCCTCTCGATCGCTTCGATTACATGGCTTTCCACGCTCCTACCTGCAAGTTGGTACAAAAGTCTTATGCCCGCCTCCTCTACCACGACTACCTCGCCGATCCCGAGAGCAAGGCTTTCACCGAGGTCCCCCCAGAGGTCCGCGATATGGACTACAAGAAGTCCTTGACCGACAAGGTTGTTGAGAAGACCTTCATGACTCTCACCAAGAAGCGCTTCCTGGAGCGTGTCAACCCCGCCATTCAGGTCGCCACACAGTGCGGTAACATGTACTGCGGAAGCGTTTGGGGTGGTCTTGCCAGCTTGATCGGCCACGTCGACAGCTCCGCTCTTGAGGGCAAGCGTGTCGCTCTTTTCAGCTATGGCTCTGGTCTTGCTGCCAGCTTCTTCTCTTTCCGCATCAACGGCAGCACTGAGAGCATCGCCAAGACCCTTGATATTTCTAACAGATTGCTAGCACGGCGGGCCGTGCCTCCCCAGGCTTATGACGAGGTAAGCTCTGAAACCTAACGCCATGTTTGACTAGTAAGAAAAGTACTGACAGTTTAACCCAACTAGATGTGCAACCTCCGCAAGAAGGCCCATCTCCAGAAGAACTACACCCCCGAAGGCGAAATCTCGGGTATTGTTCCTGGTACCTACTACCTTGAGAACGTTGACGACATGTTCAAGCGCTCCTACTCGGTCAAGGCATAGACAAAACATTTCATCGCAAATAACAACAACAAACACAATATATACCAACGCAGAGAAGAAGACCACCTTCAAAGGTTACTACCGATAGACGACTAATAATAAGAGGCGGATTTATTGGGGACTTCTTAATGAACAACGAACAAGATTAATAGAGCGTAATGACATGCTTTCTTGCACCATCTTTCTCTTTTCTCTTCCTCTTCGCTATTTGTCAGGCCCTGCTATTGTCGGTTTTTTCTATGGTTGGTTTAATGCTTGAGGTGAGATGCAACCATGGCTGTCTCGTCTCGTGGGGCTTTGATCTACTTTGTTTTCGTCGATTTGATGACTTGGCATGGAAGGTCAGGCGTCCTCGGTAGGGAAAAGGGCGGACTAGAATAAAGGGCGGCTAAGTTGGTGTCGGTTTGCAATTTCTGTGCTGGTGGTAGAAGGGTATATACACAGGTGCGATTGTTCGAATCGAAATAAATTTTGGTCAAACCGTGTGAGATCTCAGCATGCCTGATTATCGTAATACTGACTCGAGCGAGTTGGTCCACTGGTACACCAGAGATTTACCATTAGCCAACCCAGGTTTTGCACCTCAAGTCTCCTGCAAAGTTACATCCTCTCCGCAAGTCGACGGGCGGGCTCAGTTGCAAAGCAATATGTTGCACAGCTACAATGAGCTACGTGAGTTATGGTTCTATCCAATGCCAAGTCTCTCAATCTGAATGGTGAGTTGTAACGACAAAGTCCCTCGCTTAGGTGCGTACGTGTATTTCCCAACGCCGAAGAGGTGTCCAATCCCTCCATCACCCCCTGGGCCTAGGAAGCTTTCGTCTCCAGGCTTCTGGAGGTCTCTCGGGTGCTGGGAGCAAGAGATCGTGTGCGGACTGTTGATTTTGGTAGACATACTTTCGGTGCTCGCTCTGTGGTGGATATGGAGTGGTCAGTATCTGGAAAATTGGCCATTCGGCCTCAGCGTCAATCCAACCTTCGCGTTGCCCTCTTCGATTGCTCGTGCTTTGTTCACATTCATCTCAGCTCAGGCACTTCTACAGTATAGGTGGAATCGATATCAGAAACCAAGATCACTGAAAGACTTCCAGGCAATTGGTGATGCCGCCAGGGGGGCGCCTCTGGGACGTCTTCTTTTGCTATTGAGGGGGCCACTCACGTGAGTAATAACGACTGCCAGGCAGTCACAACACTCTCTCTATACACAAGTTTAGTAATCTAACCAACATGTCAATTTTAGGAGGATTCATTCTATAGCAGCAGCCGTCATCATCTTCACGAGCATTTCCACGTCCTCGGCGTGCAAATGGCCGTAAGCTTCGACACCTCCCCAGAAGCCAATCGAGTATTGAACCTTAGCTACACGTATCTTAGTGTTGCAAGGCAAATTGATCGATATTGGTTGGATCCAGGTGCAGTGGTTGCTGATTGTAAGACACCTGTCTGTGTGGATTTAACGAGTGAGAAAAAGCCCCATATGATTCCTTTCATCTATTTCAGTGCTCACATCCGAGGAGTAGACGTAACTAGCAACCTCACGTTGGACGGCGCCGGCCGTCAGGAGCCTGGACGCGATACAAATAATCTAGGCAAAGCCACTTTACCAAACGGTGTCTTCATTCACCCCGGCTCCAGTACTCTATCACTGAAAATTGCCACTGGCACGTCGTCGGAACAAGAAGGGTATCCGTTATTATCCTACAATGGGACCGAGAGCCAGAAACTTGAGTCTCATTGGTGAAAAGGCAGGAGCTCGGTCTTTTGAAACAACCAAGACCGAAAGGCCCCCCAGCCCACAACAACCATTTTCGATTCCATTCGGTGATTAGTCCTTACAGATACGGCAATGCAGATAGCCAATTCTAGTCTGGAGTTGCGCAAAGGCGACATGATCCCCTGAGCCTTTATTCCGATGTCAGATTTATCAAGGTTGCAGAATTTTAGCCTTGGGGTGTTTGTAGAACCACGAAGGAAATAGTTAAAGGTTATGTATGCCATTCATTGCATGAACGAGCTCAAATACCTCCCTGCGCTCTCTTACTGCTGCCCTTTTAGACGCTGTGCTCGTGTCATTACTGACCATCAATCATATTATCGATGACCCCAATAGTCCATCATGGAAAGGGTGGTCATGGACACACGTGGCTGAGCTCTGCAAAATATGCTCCCACCCCGCAACGAAGCCCAGACGCGGTCTCAATGTTGACTGTTAAGGGTGTTGAGCAATGGGATTCCACTCCACCGTTGGACTATCAGACGCCCGCGACCAGCTCTCAGGCGGCATCACGACCTTCATCAAAATCGCCAAACAGCTGGAATGTCGTCGGCAGTTGGTGGCCAGAGCTCGCAAGCGCCCTGCTGGCCATCGTGTGGGTTTCAATACTGACCGCGGTCTTGGTCCTGTACAACGATCGCGCGTTAGCGGATTGGCCTCTCGGGACTACTGTTACCATCAATACAATCGTCGCTTTGCTTTCAACTGTATCGCGGACTTCATTCATGTTTCCCCTAGTCCAGGCCCTACTACAGTAGCGATGGAACTGGTACAAGACGCCGAGACCTCTGAACGACTCTCAGGTCTTTGACGAAGCCACCAGGGGGCCTTAGGACAGCTTTAGCATGGTGATAAAAACAAGAGGAAGGCGCGTCATGGCTCCGAAGTGACAGAGTTGTGTATACCTACCAGGTAGTTGCTGATTAAACCAATCTTACCACCACTAGCAGCCTCTCACCTTAGTAGCATCCCTCGTCATTTTCACCAGTTTGGCCACTTCAACTTTGACCCAGTCAGCCGTGACATACAAAGATCGTCTAGTAACTGTTCATGGAAGCAACAATCCCGGCGTAGCTAAAGCCACGGAGCATTTGTGGGACTGGGTGACCAACGACCCAAGCAGTAAGAATCGAACTCCAAGATGTGTTTTTCAGAGAACATCAAAACTGATTCCAACTCGCCAGTACGAAACGTGGTGCCAGTTGACCAGGGTCTGCGTTCAGGACTTTTGTCGTCTCCGCAGCAAGTCATGGATGTTTACACTCCGCGATGTCAAACAAGTGAGTGTCACTGGCCCGAGTTTGACACGGTGGCTGTATGTGTGAACATGACGAGTAAATTTTCTGGATAACCAGATAAGATCAGCCTAATATTCACACAAACAAAAACTTGACCAGCCAGCTTACAGTAGTGGACGGCCCCGGTCCGAGGGAAAACTGTGCGGTCCTGCCAAATGGTGTCGTTTTCAACATCACCTCCATCACCACTTCAGATGACATGGGTCAAAATGGGTACATAGAGTTGGGTATCAGCGAGGGATACAGACAAACACCTGGAACACCGAACGAGGCCCATGGATCGCTTTCTTTCAACAAGACCGAAGGCCAAAACGCTGGCATATTTAGTTTTTTCCTGATTCACTACGGTCCACTGCGAGCGACGGAAGTCGTGTTTCACTACTGCATCGACACTTTCAATATCTCAACAACGAGAAACGTTCCCAGGGTCGTCAAGTCGGCCACTTTCACTAAAGCGTATAGGAAGTTGCGCCACCCATTGGGCCAGTATGCTTGCTATGACAGGTACTTGGTGTCCAGCTCGGGCAGCCCTGAATACAAGGTTGGGGGTGATGCCGACGTCTCCACCGCTGACGCTCTGAAGGAACTGTTGGTGGGAGCGCCGAGAAAGAGTTTTTGGGGGACTGGCCCGGGCTTGTTTTCGGCGCATCTGCACACGGCCGCGCGCGAAGCAGTTTCCCAGGTTGATAAAAGCGATCCTGATTATGTGGCAAGGTTGTTCAAGATACGGGATGAAGCGCAGTGGCAAACTATCAAGCATGCTTCCCAGAATGTTGCCAACGGCATCACGAAGGGGTACATATATACGCTTTATTAGTAGTCTCTTTTTTTCTTTTGTTCTTTTCCTTTACCACAAGGCTAACCGAATCATGGCGACCAACAGCATCGTTGACCCTGACTCTGGTGCTGTGGTCAGCCCCGTGCTGGGCACTGCCCTGAAGGAGGAGATATATATCTTTATTCGGTGGGAGTGGCTGTCTCTATTAGCGGTACAAGTGGTTCTATCTCTGGTAGTTCTCATTGCCGTTATGATTGAGACACGGATTATGGGCACTCCTGTCATTAAGGGGTCCATTCTGCCAGCTTTTTTTGCTATTGGGTCAAGCGAGAAGGCGGCAGCAGACCGGGATGGGTTATCTATGCACGAGAAGACATCAGTTGACGGCGGCAAGCATAAGACCTTTGCTCTGATGGGCGATTTACGCCATCGACAGGGAAAGTGGGTTCTTGACGGCCTAAACAGGCAAGGGAAGCTGTAGAGAGGCAACTCGAAATCTATCGTCCATTTCCTTGTTCTATGTTTATAGAAATGTACAATACGCGCTCGCTCAATATTTATTCCAAGATCTAAAAAAAGACCAAGTACCAAAAAAAAAAAAAAAGAAGAAAAAAAAAAAAAAAAAAAAAAAGAAAGTGGTGTTTACAACTTCCAATCAGGCTTATCCCCTCTCTTCGGCTTTCCGCCCATCCACCTCTCCCAATCCTCATCTAGCATCCACTTCTTCCTATCCTCCTTCACCTTCCACACCTCGTCAAACTCCCGCTGCTCCTCCCGCCAGTGCTTCAAATCCTTGGCAATGAAATCGGCCGCATACTTGGCGCACTCATCCGTCCTCTCCATCGGCACCAGATGTCCATACCCTTCAATCGTCACGGTCTCGACCCGTCCCTTCTTCGCTCCTCCGCTCCCGCCGACACCGATGCCAGTCAGCTCCAACTTCTCCTTCCTAACCTCGGGCGGATTAACCTCGGACTTTGCACCAAAAACCCACAGCGCTCCCGGTCGAAGCCCGGGCAGCTTCTCGGCCGTCTGACTTCCCTCGGCCCTGTAAAACATGAAATCCGGATACTTCTTGACCACCTCGTCGGCGTCGGGCAGCAAATCCAAATCAACGACCCTCTCCCCCTTCTCGTTCAGTTTCTGCGCCGTGGGTCTGTAGTAAGTAAACGACTCCATGTGTTTCGAAGTAGTAAGCGTCACGCCGCCCCTTTGCTGCTCGTCCTTGAACAGGCTCGTGGGCGTGTCTCTCAATCCGTGCTCGCACCACTTGTCAAAAACCCTCGGATCCCAGGTGGAGTAAAACCTGTTCTTCTTGAACGCCGCGACCGCTTCTTCCCTTGACGGCCAGAAGTCTCTGCGGTAGGCCGAGGCCAGCATGGGCGCGAAGCCGTACTTGGGACCCTTTGATTGGAATCTCGACAGGACCGCGTCGAGGAGGACCACGGAGGATAAAAGGCGGGGGTGGAAGAGGGAGAGGTTGACGATCACGTTTGCGCCGAACGAGTGGCCGACGCCGATGATGGGGCGGGGCATCTCGCGGCGGAAGACGTTGGTGAGGTGCAAAAGGTCGCGGGCGTGGTCGATCCACGAGGGGTCGTTGCCCAGTTGGGATTCGTTGAGGATTCCCGAGTGGCCTTGGTGGGTTACGTCGGCGATCCAGATGGAGCGGATGCGGATGTTGTTTGAGGATAAGTGGCGGAGGAGGTCCTCCCAGAGGGGTTCGTAGAGTTCCTTGACGAAGCCATTGGCGTGGGCGGCGAGGATGGTGATGTCGCCCGGCTGGGGGGACGGGTTGGATTTGGGAGTGTATTGGTTGACTGAGAGGAGGAGGGGGGTTTCCTGGGATTGGGAGGTTGCGTGGGGGTATTCGCGGATGTGCTGGGATTCGATGGTGTGGGTTTTGATGTGGAAGGGGGAGGAGGACGCCATTTTGAGGGATTGGGAGCTGGCGGTGGGAAGCAATGGGTCTGAGTGTGAAGTTGAGGGTGAAGATGTGGATGAGAGAGAGAGATAGAGGTATAAAAATGGAAGTGAGAGTTTTCACGGGTTTATTCTCCCGGCTGATATTAACCACCACCGGGAAACTGTTTGTTTTTATCGACGCAATTGAGAGTCGGGATTCAGGAATTCCTGTTCACACCAAAATGAAGCCAAGCCGAATTAAACGATGGTGCAAAACAGAAAATACGACCATAAGACCGTGAGCTCATCGTGATATGCAACTCATGGACACATAATGTATATGCAAAAGCGAGTGAGCCGTCCATGTGTTGTTGTTCCCCAGACGCTGAGGTGGGTCAATACCGAGGTAGTGGATGGGGCCGACCCCCGGATAACACGACCCTGACCACTTCGATGGAACCGGGATTCGGTAACGGCACGGAAGACATTCCGCAGTGCGGAAAAAAGAGAGAAAAAACATCAAGGTATTTCTCTGAACGCCAATATTGAATGAATGCCATTCTGACGAAGCTTGTGATGATCGGACGAGGAACAAAGAATCTTGTATAACAGTTAGATATGGATGGAATTTCTGGACGTTGTTGCCAATTCTATTGAGCCTGGTTCGATGGTGTAGTTGGTTATCACGTCAGTCTAACACACTGAAGGTCTCCAGTTCGAGCCTGGATCGAATCAACCAGTAATTCTTTTGACATCCGATCTAGATGTCATGGTCTTTTTTCTTTTTTCTTTTTCTTTTGGCTCGTCATTCAGAGCGACATCGTTTGCTTTGATGTATATCAGCAGGGTACATACAGTCTGTGCATCCTGTTCCGACCAGTTCGAATGGTGGGATTTGGAGTCAAGAACCGTTTGTCTTGAAAGAGGTAAACTGAGAATGGGACATCTGTGATGTACCAGAAACTCAATTCCATCTGACTACAAGTTCCGTTATAAGGTAAAAGTAAAGGATGAAAAAATGTCACATTTTTTTCCCCCACATACGATTCTGCTCGAAGAAAAAGGGCAAAAAAGAAGAAAAGAAAGTTTGAGTGTTAGTCAAACTTCAAAGCTAATTGGCCCTGGTTTGTCCAATGAAAACAGGGGTTTAAATGGACTTGTCATGTGCATCGTGGCTGCCTCGCGTCTTTGACCCGTTCTCCACCGCGGATTTTTGAGGCGCGTCTCCCACCAGCCAGTTCTCCAGGCACGAACCACACCACATCCTCAAATTGACTTTTCCACTCCCCACTGTCCAGTATTATCCGAAGTTGCCAGAGTGAACTGAGGGATTCGCGACCACCAAGACCGCCACACCCCGACTTCACTCAATTGTTTCCTAGTAACCCGCCAACCCCTTGCCACAAAAGCGCGTCGCATTACAGTTATTCGCGTTCAAGTCGCCGAGATGGCAGACAAACCACCAGGGAAACCAGGGCTATTCGACGCCTGCAGGATTGCATTCGTCCCAAGCAAGTCTATGTCGGCCGGTTGGATCGCAGATCTCAAAGCCCAAGTCATAGAAAATGGCGCCGAAGTCTTGGATCCCGACCGGAAGGGCAGAATACGCATGGCTCAGTGCACCCATGTCGTATCTAACACAATCGACTTTGAGCAGTTCTCCGAAGCCCAGGCTATGATGGTCCCCGTTGTCCGACCAGACTGGATCAAAACCACCATTGCGCGTGGCAAGCTCGCCCAGCTCCGACCATACTCCCCAGACCCGAGAATGATCTTTTCCGATGTTATCCTTACCTGCGCCGATATTCCCTCTACAGACAAGGAGGCCCTTTGCGGCGCCGTCATGGCTTTGGGTGGCATGGAATCCAAGGACCTCACAAAGCAAACTACCCATATCTGCGCCCTCTCGATGGATCACCCCAAGTGTAAAGAGGCAGCAACTAGGAAGTTGAAGGCAAAGGTCGTTCTACCTCATTGGTTGGACGACTGCTTCCGCTTGGGAAAGAGAATTGATGAGGGCCCCTACCTCCTTCCCGACCCCGAAATTCTGCGAGCAAGACCCGAGGACCCGGTCAGGATTCCCGATAGCCAGCAACTCGAAGGTGCGACGTCAGTCATTCCAACGGGCCCATACCAAGTCGAAGGCGGTGAGAAATTGGTTGTGTTTCAGCAGAGGAAGGTCATGCTCTCGGATGACATTCCAATCAACGCAAGCCTGCGCGACACCATCATCAAGAAGATCACAAAGGGTGACGGCGAAATTGTGACAAAGCTTGAGGACTGCGACATGTTCATCTGTCAGTACCGCGATGGAGATCAGTATGTCCTTGCATCACAGCTCGGCAAAGAGGTTGGCAACTTGGCATGGCTGTTCCATTTGATTGTATATAACCAATGGACGGATCCACTGCGACGCCTCCTACATTATCCCATCCCTAGAGATGGTATTCCTGGGTTTAAGGACCTTCGGATCACACTGTCCAACTATGGAGGCGATGCGCGTACCTATCTCGAGAACCTGATCACCGCAGCCGGCGCAACGTATACCAGGACAATGAAGGCGGAGAACACTCATCTCATCACGGCTCGGATGCACAGCGAAAAGTGCGAGGCAGCCAAGGATTGGAATATCGAGATTGTCAACCACCTCTGGATCGAGGAGAGCTATGCCGCCTGCAAAGCTTTGGCTCTCAACTGCCCCAAGTTCACTCATTTCCCTCCAAGGACAAATCTGGGCGAGGTTATTGGCCAAGTCCAGTTTAACGAGACCGTGTTGCGGGAAATCTACTACCCAGGCGGCGAGGAGCTGATGGATGCGGCAGCCAAAAAGAAGAAGAAGATTCGCGCGGCCGCCCAGCAGAATGCTCTTATCGTAGGACTGGAAAAAGATTTTAGCGTGATGCAGGATTCATTTATGGAAGATGCACCCGCGCCAAAGTCGGCAAAGTCGGCCCAGAAAACTAAGGCGGCAGCGGCAACACCTGCTATGGGCAAGTTTGCTACTCCTGCCAAGGGCCGTCATGTCAGATCTGGCAAAGAGAACGACACTCCGTCTGTTACGTCAAGTGTCAGCAGAAGCGCAAAGGCACAGGCTCTCTCGAGACTTTCGGATATGGCACCAGATTTGGCGTTGTACGAGAAGGAAAAAAAGAGAGCTCTCAAGGATGGTGTTTGGGGTGGCAAGCGAGCGGCAGACCAAATCGATAGGGAGCGGGGTGCAAAGAGCTCTAGTCCGGCTCGCACAGATGGGGATGGAGAGGAGGAGGACGACGACGAGGAAGACGAAGAGGAAGCGGAGACCAAGAAGCGGCCGGCGAAGAGACCGAAACTTTCCTTGCCGGAAGTTGACATGCGGATCTGTTTGACTGGGTACAAGAAGTGGGTAGGGAACCAGAAAACAGAGGAAGCTGATAAGGTAAGTTCTTTTTTTTCACCCTCTATCTGTTTATTTTTTACCCATATGACCATTGTCTAAATATCTTGACAGAAAATACTTCGTAGCCTCGGCATCCACATCGTCACAGATAGCCAACCCTGCGACTACCTGGCGGCCCCTAGAGTGGTCCGAACCATGAAGTTCCTAAAGTGTCTTGCGCGCGGGGCAGAAGTGATCAACTCGACATTCATTGACGCCTGTCTTGAAAATGGCGAACGGCCAGACGTCAACCATCACCTGCTTGTCGACAAGGAGAACGAAACCAAGTTCGGCATCAAGATCGGCACCGCTGTCGGGCGGGCGCGGTCTAACCGCGGTCGTCTGTTGTGGAATGTGCCGATATACTGCACCGAACACATCAAGAACGGGACAGAAGCCTTCAAGGCCATTGCCGAGGCCAACGGGGCTACCTTCAAGGTGTATCGCGCACGGGGAGGGACGACGATTAAGCCGACCACTGCAGAAGAGGATGGCGGCGCTCCTCCGGACCCAGTTTACTTGTTGAGCGGGACGGCGGCGGCTGAGAAGCTGTTATGGCCGAAGTTTGAGGACATGGCGATCAGGGGACACATGGAGCCGAGAATTGTGAATCCGGATTGGTTGTTGGATGTTGCGATGAAGCAGGAGATGGCGTTTGATGAGCGGTACTTGCTGAACGGCAAGGCGGGAGGTGGTGATTCGTGAGAGAATGTTTCGTCGTCATATCTGTAGGGCAAGGTCGGTAATGGGTGACATCGAGTTTCTTAGGGTGTGTCGGGTCCATTAGTGTCTATAATTACGAGAAGACAAGATTCAAACTGTTTCTCTTATTGCTTTCCGTCTGGGGTTCTCTCGGCCTTTGTAGTTGTAGCTGTAGCGCAAAAAAAAAAAAGACGTATTCATCGTGCCTTTTTTTTTTTATTGGAATTTGAAATTCTTTCTTTAAAAGAACTTGACACCTAAACTATCCTCTTGACCGAATATTTGCGCCTTCCCACGTTTGACAAGGATGTTGAGAGCTTTGATTAGTACCTCGCGATCCATGCCGTAGAACTCTGAGCCGCGGGTGTTTTCGCCTTCCAGTAGTTCGTAAACTGTTAGCACCTGGCCCTTTTGAGCCGTCTCGTCGACCCAGGATTCTATTATGCCTGCCCACTCCTCCGGCGTGCGCCAGTAGATGTAGACTATGTCCCCCCCTCCTCCTGCTGGGCTCTTCGACTCGACGACGTATTCGGCCCTTCCGTCCTTGCGGAGAAAATCAATGATTGAGCGCTGGTGGGCAGGGGAGACGCGCCGGTTTAGCTTGGAGTTGCTGAAGAGGTCAGAGTTTAGGGAGTCCGAGAGGGATAGTTTGAAGATGCGGTGGTGTCGGCAGTAGGAGAGGACGAGGGCGGTCCATTTGGTTTGTTGGGCGTGGTGGGTGGTTAAGTTTGTTTGGGGGGTGAAGAAGGGTGGGAAGGAGTGTTCGCGGGGGAATTGGAAGGGTGTAATCGGTGCAGAGGAGGAAGACATGGTTGATGATGGGGGGGATCTGCGTGTGTTTGGTGAGAAGGGATGATGGATGTTTTGAGTGAGTGAGTGAGAGCTGGGTTGAACTGGACCGTCGAGCTTGGAGAATGCCAAGCCTTTTGGGGAACAAAGTTGGGGGTGGGGTAAGTGAGGGAGGGAAGGACGTCAAGGTTCAACAGGCAACAAAAACGGGCGAAGAAAGACAGGAAGTACTATCTAGTCTAGGTGGGAGAAAAAGAACACGCCTGCTTGGCTTGAATTGGTAAATACTAAAAATGAAAAGTAGGTAGGTATTTCTCCGTGATAAGTCCCGTCATCATCATCATCATCATCATTTCCCCAAACCCCAACCCGAGTATTCCATGTCCCGTAACCCAACAACAATAATGTAAATAATTCCAACATATACAGTTAAATGCAGCGATTTTTGTCTCTCTCTACATATCAATTGCTTGGGTATCATCTCTCATCTCATCACTGCCGAGCTCCTTCTCTAGCTCATCAGCTACAAAACTCTCATACTCCTCCAAGTTCTTTTGCACATGCATCTTGAACTTGATGACGTCGTTCAGCATACGCATCGTCTCCGTGTGCAGCTCCTCACGAAGAGCGTTGGCGCGGAGAGTTAATTGTTCATACCTAAGAGCCGCAAGTTAGCAAAACAGACACGTAGATGTATGTACCTTGATAGTATAAAAGAACAAACATACTCGATATTCGTATTCATCTCCCTCTGCTCCATCAATTGCACCGACTCGGACAACTGCGCTCTCATCTTGGCCAGCTCCTTCTCCATCTTCTCGATCTGTGCATCACTCGCCAGCTTCTGCGCCATCGTTACCTCCTTGGTCTTTTCATACTCTTCCTCTGCCGCGCGAACGCGGTGCTCAAGCGCCTCGACCTCGTTTCGCTTATCCTCAATCGCCTCCTTGGCGCGATCCAGCAAGTCATACTCTTCCATCATCTGGTCAAGTGTCATCTTGCGCCGCTCCGAGACCTCCTTCCGCAACGCTTGGAAGCCGTTCTTAACCTGCCCCCTCAAGTCCAGATTCAAAATATGCGCCGGCTGATAGCCCGTCACGGCATCAACGAGCAGTCTGTCGCTCTCTCCTGATTGGCTATATGAGCCCTGCAGTGAAGAACTGAAATTTGGCCCCTCGTTAACCGTCACCTGCAGTTCGTAATCGTTGCCCTTTGCATTAACAGCCGTGGAAGGAATGAGTCCAATCTGGTACGCGGCCGTATTGTACCTGTCCACCAGGCGCTCCAGCTCGTCAAGTTTCTGACTAGCTTCCATCTCCCTTTCCGCCACTTTCCGCTTTACGTCGTCTAGCCGCTGCCCGGCCGACTCGATGCTCTTTTGAAGGCGCTCGCGCTCGGCAGTCATGCGGTCGATATCCTGCATGCCGATTCCTTGGTCGTCCACAGCCTTTTGTAACCGGCGCCTCTCCTCCTCGGCTTCCTGTAGTTCGCCCTGGAGCTTGTTGAGCTCCTCCTGCAAGACCTGGATGCGGTTTTCGTACTTGTCCGACCGTTGCATTGCGAGGGTGTTATATTCTTCAAATTTGGCCTTGTCTTCCTCCATAATCTTGAAGTGGTTGTCTAGAACGGCCGGGTCAGGGGTTGACTTCTCGAGCTCTTCGATTTCTTTCAAGAGCCTGGAGTTTTCGGCCTCGAGCATCTCGAGCTCCTGAATGTACTTGGAGTTTGCGCGCTCGAATGCGCCCGCCATTCCTTGGATGTGCGGTGCTAGCGCTCGCTCAACGTCTTCGTCTCCTGCCTCGTCGTCCATGTTGAGCCAGTCCTGGTAGGCGCTCGTCAGGAAATCAAAGATGATGTTATCACCGCTGACATCGACCCCTGCCTCGATACACGCCTCGTCATATAGGTTCTTCGCGTATCGCTCCATCATTTGCGCCAGTTGCATCATCCAGTGTAGTAACCCAAGGAATGTGCTCCAGTTCTGGCCTCCCACTGCCGCAATCTGACTCTTTGTAATACTCCTTTCGTAGGGGTATCGCAATTGTTTAAGGAGTGGCGGTACTTCCTGGTCGATATTCTTTTGAAATCGGTAACTGGGGTCGATGCGCTTGTATAGCCATTGGAACACAAAGTTGAAGTCCTTCTGGGTGGGCGACCTGAGAAAATTGTCAGAGAGCTTGTGGTTCGAATCCATCTCGAAATTGTTCTGCGCCAGATATTCGAGAAGCTCTTGTCCTAATCGGGCCTGATATGATTTATCTTTGAGCGGACGCGGGTCGCGGGGTACACCGGCTGCTTGAGGCGCTTGTTGGAAGAAGCTCTGGTGCCCTCCCATAGGGGCCACCGCTGAGGGGCGCGGGCGGTAAACGCTGCTGCGACGGTCATTTTCTTGCGACGAGGGACCTGGAGTCTGGTAAGGCTTCATTAACGTTGTGTTATTGTTGTTGTTGTTGCCGTACGCCGAAATGGAGGCGCGCTTGACTGAGGAGAGTCCAGCATCAGCGAGGTTTACGCCAGAAGAGGAGCGCTGGAACAAGGGTTGGTTCGGTCGCGACATGGCGAGCGAGTGTCGCCCTCCAGACATGGAGCGGCCATGACTGGCGCTACCGATGGTGCTTTGTCGCTTCATCGCGGAGGGTGGTTGCGGGATGCCCGAGTTGATATTGAGCCCTCCAAGGGTCTCTCGCGTTCTTCGAACACTCCAAAGGCCAGTGTCCTGGGACATGATGCGCAAGGGAGAAGCAGCTGATCACTTGGAAACCCGCTTTTCGAATCGCACTCTTCTCCTTCTTCTCCTTCTTCTCCCTTCAAGGAGACCAGGTTTACAGGGATCAGTGTTTTTTGTGTCAATGTTGTGGTGGATAAGTGTCGTAATGGTTTCATAAATAAATCTGTTCGGCGGGTGGTGGGCGCGAACAGTCTTTGGGCGTTATGGGATTGACCACAGAAACCTGGGAAATTCGGTTGCTGTGGTAAACAAACAGGGCGGGGTTCCAATAGCACTGCCAAGCCATCCAGCGACAGTGTGCACTGTGCCAGCTTGTCAGGAAAATCCACCGCCACACGTGACAGCAAGACACAAACGTCCATGCGGGCCCCACCGCTCCCGGTCATCCAAATCCGGAGACGTCAGTGGCCTGGAAGCTGCACTTGGCATTCCCCGGCTCAGGGCGGTACCCACTGCGACACAGGGGAGGGAGCGGCTGCCACTGTGTATGAACCTCGGCCTCGGCTGCGCCGCCATTCCATTTCCTGGGGGTGCTTTTAGATTCGCGACTGCCGCCCAACTTCGTCGTCATCAAAACCTTTTTGATTGCGAATATCTTCTATTGCGACAATCCTTTTCAATTGGCGCGTGGTCATGAAATAAGGCCCGACACCTGGACTTTCATAATGGCTATTCGCGAGGATATCGTGGCTTCGGCGGCTAACTGTACGTCTCTCTCTTGTCAAACGTCGGCATTGATGTTTTGTTTCCTTCTGTTTTGTTTCGATGCGTACAGCCGACTGACATTGCATCGTATCGTAACCTTTAGTCCTCCAGGACCCGGCCGTTGCCTCTACCCCAATCGACAAGAAAATTGCATTCCTTCAGGCTAAGAACTTGACGCCCGAGGAGGTCAACTCGGCACTTGCCCGCGTCGGTCAATCGCCAGCGCCCGCACAAGGATATGGCCCTCAAGCGGTGTCATCTCCTGTAGCGCAACAACCCCCTCAGCCATTCTACAACCAACCATCATATCCATATCCTCCATATGCATGGCAGGGACAGCAGCAGCAACAGGTCCCCCCTAGACGGGATTGGCGCGACTGGTTTATTATGGCGACTGTAGTCAGCGGTGTCTCTTATGGCATCTATTCGTTGGGCAAGGTATGTTCATCCATATGTCAACATAGATATCCCTGAGATCTAACCTCCATTGCAGCGCTATGTTTACCCTCTTGTTGCGCCCCCGACCCCTGATCGGCTTGAACAGGACAAGAAGAACATCGATGAGCAATTCGAAAAGGCATTTGCCCTGGTTGAGCAGCTCGCTAAGGACACCGAGGAACTTAAGAATGCCGAGGCCGCTAGAACTCAGAAGCTCGACACGACTGTTGCCGACCTAGAGACTGTTATGGGTGATCTTAAGTCTGCGAACAGAAGACGCGACGATGAGGCTCAGCGCATCAGAGATGATGTCCAGAACCTCAAGGAGAGCATCCCCCGGGCCATGAACAACCAAAAGGAGTTGACCGACAACAGGCTGCGCGAGATCAATGCTGAGCTTAAGAGCCTCAAGACCCTGATCACACAGCGCATGAACCCGGCAACCGCATCGACCAGCACCAGCAGCTACGTCCGTCCAGGCCTTGGTGGTGTTGGGACTACGACCACTTCCAGCCCTGCCGTGACACCGGCGCCCGCTGCAGCTGCTTCCGTCGAGAGCTCTAAGGATGAAGCGAAGGAGGAGCCCAAGACCACTACCTACCAGGACCTCGCGAGCAATAACAACAGCCGCACCTCTTCTCCCTTTGGCAGCGGCCTTCAGACCAAGGCGTCAATCCCTGCGTGGCAGATGATGGCTTCCAAGAAGAGCGCATCTTCGTCTTCAACGGCTGCAGGCTCTTCCTCCACGCCGGCCATTAATGGCGGTACCGACGGTGGCAGCAGTGAGACAGAGACTACTGCAAGTCCCTAAACAAGACGGTGGGAAACAGTGAAGATGAAAGGGAGGAGTTAATGTCCATATCGTTTTGAACAGCATATCTGGGACGGTTTAACGCGAAACCTGGATAAGGGTTTTGGAGGAATATTGGTATATGGTTGCATTCCCATACTGTGCATTGCTACACCGCAGCGGAATTTCTTTAGGGTCCTGCATGGATTAATCGGTGTTTGCAGGTTTTCATGATGTTTAAGTAGATGTATGTATACAACTTTATTGAGAAAAATGAACTTGACTGTGTACAGCGCCCTGCGCCTACATGCAGATGTTTAGACGCAAGATGGTAGTGGTCTAATCTTGACCGCGGTGAAGCAATGCCGAAGCGGTGAACCCCCTTTAGAGGTGTTCTTCGACTACCAACGTTCATGTTTCATTCAGTCATCTCTGACCCATTTCTCACATAATATTTCCTGCTTTCACGTCATTACTATTTCTCCTCATTTCACCATCAACATATTCTTGTCTGTTGTTTTCCCTAGTGCATATTGCAGAAAACCCATCGTGGCGGTTTTGACCTTTGATTAATGCAGACCCTGCAGGCTTCCCGCAGCAGCTGTCGGACTGCCTCGGCTCTTTCCCCTTTCATGCAAGTCTTGGTGAAACCTGCCTTGGTCAACAATGACGCTCCAATCTTCCAATGCCCGTGATTGTTTTGTCGCTACTGCACGTCTCGTGCTGTCTTTTGATGCGGTCTTCTGCGGTCTTTGGTGATCTGGAATTTGCGGGGGGAGCTGTCGGAATCTCTGGGCATCTGAAAAGGGATGGGACAGGGATCCTTGAAAGAGGTTCCATTATCAGTATAATATGTTATCCCCATCTGTTTATGCCTCTTTCCATCCAAGTTCTACCTCGCTCACCTCCAGCATCATTACCATCCTCCTCCTTTTTGTGTGTGTGTGTGTCATAGGTACTTCTTGAGTGGAGTTGTTTTATTTTTCATGTATTTTTGATACCCCCAACAAATTGATCATGTCTTTTTTCACCCAGCAGCCATCGGCGCCTCGGCCAACCGACAAAGAGGACAATGACGATACTGGCAACCTTAGGATCATGCTGGCCATGATCCCCCATCTGCCCCTGATGGTGCGCACCGCCATCTTCCACATGCTCGGCACCACCAAACAGTCCAAGTATCTCGACTTGCGGACAGAAATGGTCGTCAACCTTCTCCGCGCATTCATCAACCCCTCCACCCCTAAATCCATCAGCTCGACCCAGAAGATGCTGAACAAGTGGCCACCTATCAAGGGCAAAATATGGGTCGCCAATTACACTCTCCCATTCTCTTTGCCACCAACCGACACCGAGAGCATACAAACTCTCGTGTCTCAAGTAATCGACGAGCTCAGTCCCACGGGCAAGTCCCTAAGACACGCATATACCATGCCCTCGGTAGATTCAATCTCCGCAGAATGGACCGGCTACCGACACGGCGCTACAACTTCATCTCCTCTCCCTTCTGATCTCTCTCAAAGAGCTCTTTACGAAGAAATGATGAAGGATGTCACATCCCCCATCACGGTCCTCTACTTCCACGGTGGCGCCTACTGGCTCATGGATCCGGCCTCTCACAGGCCGACCACCAAGTCTCTCGCTCGAGAAACCGGCGGCCGCGTCTTCTCAGTGCGTTACCGCCTCTCTCCACAAAACGCATTCCCGGCAGCCCTCATAGACGCTCTCGTGTCTTACCTCACTTTACTCTACCCACCGCCCGGAGCTTTCCACGAGCCAGTCAGGCCGGAACATGTAGTCCTCGCTGGAGATTCCGCAGGAGGCAACCTCGCTCTTTCCCTCCTCCAATTTGTACTCCACCTGAACCGAACAGAGGGAACCACGCCCCTGATATGGAACGGACACACTCTACCGAGAGGAGGCATCCCTCTTCCGGCCGGAACGGCGCTTAATTCCCCCTGGATGGACATCACCCACTCTTCTCCCTCCTGCGCCGCCAACGCCGAGTTTGACTACTTGCCCGACCCAAAGATTCTGTCTGCGGCAGAAGAGAAAAGACCGGCGTGTAAAGCATGGCCTACCACCCCGCCGAGGAGACACGTATACGCAGACGACCTTTTACTCAATCACCCGCTGGTGACCGTGATGCTCGCACCGAGCTGGAAGGGATCCCCTCCAGTTTGGATGTGTACGGGCTGGGAGTTGTTAGCGGATGAGGATCGGTACGTGGCTCAAAAGATGTGGAAAGGAGGGGTGACGGTTAGGTATGAGGAGTACGAGGGGATGCCGCATTGTTTTGGGATTATTTTTCCGGGTTTGAGGGCTAGTAGACGGTGCTTGGCGGGGTGGGGTGGATTTATGAAGGAGGTTGTGGAGGGCAAGGGAACGCAGGGGGAGGGAAAGAGTAAATTCTTAGTTATAAATCCTATGACTATGGTTGAGAGGGAGGTTGGTGGGGGTGAGGTTTGCAAGGAGAGTGAGAAAGGGGTTAGGATGAGAATAGAGGGGGCTATCAGGAGGAGGGAGGTTCCTGTTGAGGGTGGGATTGCAAAGTTGTAAAGAGTAAAAGGGATGGGCAGGCAGGTTCCTGAGAGAAAAGTTGTGGGAGTTGAAGGATAGGGGGTGAGGTTCTGAAAGCGGTAGTTTTTTTTTCTTATCTTCTTTTTGGGGATGGTCGAGGACATCTGTACATTTAGTATATACATAGATATTTTCTATATCTTACCACCACTTGCACAGCAAGCAGCAGGGGAGCTCTCGGACCCACCCTTTGCCTTTCTTGGCACTCACAACTTCATCTTCACCATTTCTCACTCATCCTTTTTTTTTTTTTTTTTTTTTTTTTTTTTTTTTAAATATAAAAAAAAAAAAAAAAAAAAAAAAAAAAACCCCCCACAAAAAAAAAAAAAAAAAAAAAAAAAAAAAAAAAAAAAAAAAAAAAAAAAAAAATAC
>MU858821.1:283912-360773 GCA_033297175.1 Cladorrhinum sp. PSN332 | reverse complement strand
ACCCCCCCCCCCCCACCCCCCCCCACCCCCGCCCCCCGCCGCCGCCCCCCCCGCCCCCCACGCCCCCCCCCCCCCCCCCCCCCCCCCCCCCCCCCCCCCCCGCCCGCCCCGCCGCCCGCCCCCCCCCCCCCCGCCCCCCCCCCCCTGGTTCTCTTTTTCTTATTCTTTTTTTCTGTTTCTCTACAATGTATGGGCTGTAAACAACAAACTTTTCGGCCTTGTGGCAACGCGTCTGTCTACAGATCGTGGACGTTTTAGGTAGCTTTCGAGCACGAAATCGGATTAGTCATACCACAAAGCTTCTCCATGTTTGTGGCCGAATTTTCTGGTGGTTCTGATGTTTGCTGTTGATTTGGATATTACTAGGAACAATCGTTGGGCAACAACTGGCCATCATTCCAAGGACTGGTTTCCCATATGAAATGTGACCATATGAGTTTGGATTGGACAAGACCAAAACCAGCTCGGATTCTTCTTAAAATATGGGCAATTAATTCTCTCAGATTTATCAGTGAACTATCTTTTAAACACCACGTTCTTCGTCATCCATTGAGTAGTAGATGCTCTCCCCTGACGAAGAGGGAGTAATGCTGTATGTGCTGTCTCTTGGCCCCCTATCTTGATCTTGGGGTATTTGTAACTGCGTGTTTACATTTTTCTCCTTGTTCTTTTGCTTTTGCCTATCTTCTGATGTTTTGGGGGCTTGGATAAGAGGAGGAAGAGGAGGAAGAAGAAGAAGAACATTACGTCCATCAGAATCCGCATCCTGCGGTGGTGCATCATCATCATCAAGGTCAGAATCGGGTTCCGTGTTGGGGCTTTGGGGTCTTGATTCGTTGTCGTTCTCGTGATCAGGGAGGATTCCGCCGTTAGAGAAAGAGAAAGATGAGTAGCAGCCTGGGGTTGAAGGGGCACTGTTGCTGCTGCTGCTGCTGAGGCCTGGCGAATGTGAAGAAGGTGTTTGTTGGTTTTGAGGGCAGGTTCGGGAATGAGATTCCCAGAATGAGAAGAAAGTCGGTTCGTCGTCATCTGCGTCGTAGTTTAAGGATGTTTGTGGCTGTGGTGGAGTTCGTTTTTTGTTGGTGGTGGTGCTGGTGGTGGTAGACTCCAGAGCGCTCACCAAGTCCATGCATGTTTTGAGACGGGAACCGAGACAGATTTTGCGGGAGAGGGATGAGCCCACGATGAGAGATTCGCGGGATAGTGGGCGGCGGATGAGGTGGAACGGGCGGTCTTTGGAATGCGGCTTCATTCTCTCGGGCTGCGGATGAGTGGACTGGTGGTAGCGAAGGAGGGTGGTTTGGACGCTTTCTGGGTCCGAGATTCCCTGGGCTAGGAGCCCGAGGTGAAACGACTGGTTGAGAGAGTCGAGCTTGGAGGTGAAGAGGGCGTGTTTGTCGGCTAGGCGGCGGGTGAGTATCACGGAGGAGTTGGAAGGGAATGATCCTGCCATGGAAGGAAGCTGGGGTGATTTCTCTGGTTGTTGAGCACTTGTGATGCCAGTGTTGGAGCAGCTGGCAGGAGAGGTAGTGGAGTTAGAGAAGATGCGGTTCCGAAGTTTGGAGATGGGCTGAACGAGGGATGACTTCGATGAGGTTGCTGATGATGTGCATTCATCTCTTTGTGTTGGTGTTGGTGCTGGGTTGGTAGCCATGTTGGCGAATTAGTTCATGATATATGATGGTAAACAACGACTGAAAATCGTGAGGGAACTGAAGACTAGGTTTGTGTTTTGGGTGTTATATGCCTTCTTCACTTGTTGTCCATCAAAGAAGGAAGAGAAGAATGAAGTCAGACAACCTGAGAATGATCTTACACATCCACCTCAAAACCTAATCTGAACCACACAAAGCAGTTCTCGGTTAGGCTCATGGCTCCACGGAAACTGTACATTTTTCTGACGGAAAAGTCCCACGCATACCTAGTAGTTGGAGCAGAATAAATGTCATTGGGTGTTACATGAGTACCTGGTTTCAGACCGAGAAAGCCCTGCGCGATAGCCATTAGGATGGAACATCTGCAAAATACCATTCAAGAAGGGGAGGAGATAGTCAATGTCATGGTTCGTGGTTAGCTAATCCGATGTACCATTGTCTAGTCTACTGGTATCAGTCATTTAAATGAAGCCAACGATATGTTTGATATCTCGGACTTCAAAGACGAAGAAGGATGTTGGGAAAGGTTCAAGTGTTGAGGTGCATCCACTCAAGGATCATCAAAGTCCATGGACCCTTGCTGGTTTAAGTGACAGGGGTCAAATAAGCTTTTGCGGGGAAGAGCTTGGACTCAGCAGATGTGGACCTGGCATTATCTTATCTAATCGTAACAGTCGGATAAGGAATTCAGCAGATTGATGTTCCCAAAATTTTTCTGGGCTCGGCGGTCCTGTGGTTCCAAGGACGGCGTGTGATTCTCCCCGCTGGATCCTCCAAAAAAAAAAAAAAAACACAGCGGAAACCGAGACAACCGTCATCAATCCCAACCACACCAACAGTCACCATGAAGAGAAAATTGAATCAAGACGACGCCCCAGCTGCGGCTCCAGAACCTGAGAAGAAGAAAAAAGACAGCAAGCCGGAAGACAAAAAAACAGACCCAGAACAAGAGCCGTCCTTCGCAGAGCTTGGTCTCGACCCGCGCCTGGTTCAGGCTGTCGCAAAGCAGGGCTTCGAGAAGCCCACCCTCGTCCAGCGCAAGGCAATTCCTCTTGCCCTGCAGGGACAAGATGTGCTCTGCAAGGCCAAGACGGGTTCTGGCAAGACTGCTGCTTATGTCCTTCCAATTCTCTCGAGCATCCTGAAGCGCAAGACGACCGATCCCACCCCTTTTACCGCCGGCCTCATTCTCGTTCCAACCCGCGAGCTCGCCGATCAAGTATACAAAGCAATTGAGGAGTTCTCGGCCTTCTGCGCGAAGGACATTCAACCCGCTAAGCTGACCGACAATGTTTCCGATGCTGTCCTGCGATCGCTCCTTGCCAATGTTCCCGACATCGTTGTATCAACACCCGCCCGCGCCTGGAAAAGCGTCGAGTCATCCGCCCTTTCTCTCAGCAAGCTGCAGTTCTTAGTTTTGGATGAGGCCGACTTGGTACTGTCGTACGGTTACGATGAGGATATGGAGAACCTGTCAAGATCCATGCCCAAGGGCGTGCAAACCACCATGATGAGCGCAACATTGTCTTCTGAGCTGGATACGCTGAAGGGCATCTTCTGCCGCAACCCTACCCTGTTGGATTTGAACGAGGAGTTTGGCGCCGAGGACGAGAAGTTGACGCAGTTCTATGTCAAGTGCGCAGAGGATGACAAGTGGCTTATTTCCTACCTGATCTTCAAGCTTCAGTTGATCAAGGGTCCATGTCTCATCTTTGTGGCCGATATTGATCGATCATATCGTCTCAAGCTATTCTTCGAACAGTTCAGCATCAGGAGCTGTATCTTGAACTCGGAATTGCCAATCAACACCCGTATCAAGGTCATCGAAGAGTTCAACCGCGGCATCTACGACATCATCATCGCATCCGACGAGAAGAGCGAGGTTTTCGGTGATGAGGCTGCAGAGAAGGAAGCCGAGTCAAAGATTGAATCCAAGGACGGAGAGGGTGCGAAGCAGAACAATAAGAAGCGCAAGTCCAAGAAGGACGAGGAGTATGGAGTATCTAGAGGAATCGACTTCAAGAACGTTGCCGCCGTGGTCAACTTTGACCTCCCAACATCTTCTTCCTCATATACCCACCGTATCGGTCGCACTGCAAGAGCTGGCCGTGCCGGTATTGCCATTTCATTCGTCATTCCCAAAGATCTCTACGGAAAGCACAAGCCAACCTCAATAAAGAGCTCCGAGAACGACGAGAAGATTTTGGCAAAGATTATGAGAAACCAGGCCAAGTTAAACAGGAAACTAGAGCCTTATAATTTCAGCAAGTCTCAGATGGAGGCGTTCAGATACCGTATGAACGATGCCCTTCGTGCAGTCACCAAGGTGGCTATCAGAGAAGCAAGGACGAAGGAGTTGAGACAGGAGCTATTGAGAAGTGAGACGCTGAAGAGGTGAGCTTTTGACCCCTTCACTGAAGTTCCATCCGGGATGATACTAATTCTTTTCACGGCAGATACTTTGAAGAGAACCCCGCAGAGCTATCCCATCTCAGAAACGATGGCGAGCTAGGCAGGACAGCAAGACAGCAGGCCCATCTTAAGCACGTCCCAGATTACCTTCTTCCCAAGGAAGGCAAGAAGGCCCTGACGCCCCAGGATGTTGGGTTCGTGCCCTTCCGCAAGCTCGACAAGGATAAGAGGCACAGGAAAGGAGGGGGCAAGAAACAGGGACGGTCGTTCAAGGTTGGTGGTGGCAAGAGAGATCCCCTCAAGACTTTCAAGGTCAGGAGGAAAACGAAATAAAGTCCTCTTATCTGAATTGAGCGGAGGGAGGAGGAATGCGTAATATTTAGTTTAACCGGGCTTCATATCATTATTGTTGCATTTTAGCGGTCCGTGTGGGAAATGTTTATATAGAGCAGGACTTCAATCATGTTAAGTCAATCGATATAACGTCTTTGTCTTCCTCATTCAAGCTTGTGCATTTCATCAAGCATCCGGACAGTTCAAGTCTCCGTCTTGCACACCTAGTTAAAAGCCCCCCTTTGTTTCTTTCCCTCGATTGCCAAAGAATTTGGACAAAAATCGCTAAAAGCTAACCGGGCAGCTCCAGACCACTGGGTTATTTTCCCAGTTGTATTTTGTCTGGGGGCTGTTGAAAGGTGCTGCACGAAGCTCACTTGTGTAGGGAGATTTTGGGAATGGGCAGCTGCCATTGGACGATGAGTAGAAGTGGTGGGCATCAAGGTGCCTGCCAAATCCACATCCTATACAGACAGGCAGACGGCCAGCTGATGGATGAGAGTATCAAGAAGAAAGTGGACAAGTCAAGCGAGTTCATCACGCGTGCCTCTGCTCTCTCCCCTTCTATATCGACCTCAACCAAAGCACGTCAGCAACAATTACAAACGTGAGCAAGAGCCATCTACTCAATTGACAGGTTTTAAAACGAATATTTAACTCAAACAGACAAAAGAAACAACGGAACCCTAGAAATCAACGCCAATCCCTAAAAGGAAGCAAGAATAACAATGAAGAAATAAAAATCAAGAAAACCACCATGTTCGCCCCAAACGCTTGTGTTGGTTTTTGTTTCCCACCCAAGATGTTTTGATATCCTTGAAGCTCCCTCCTCTTCCCCTCTTTTCCAACGCTGTCGTTCCTTCTTCTCCACCACGCCCACGGAGTCCCATTTCCATATCTTACAATCGCTTTCCTCATCTCTACCGGCCTGAACCATCCTTCCCAATCCAATTCCTCAAGGGGGTAACAGGTCATCTGAAATAAAATAAAACGGCGATGACCAGTTCCTCGCGCGCGCCCCCTGCTCCTTTTCAAAACGTAGGTTATTGAATTAGTAATACAAAAATATCGTTCGACACAAAAGAAAAGCCCACGCCAGGGCAGAGTGTGTAATTGTGTTTAGTTGGAAAGAATCACCTTCGCGGCCTTGTCCAACGTATCGGCGGGGCTGGCCCAGAAAGCCAGGGCGATAATCATGTAAAGTCCCAAGAGCATAGCGCCCTCCAGGTAATTACTCTTCCCGTCCTGGACAGTATAAGTGACAACCAAAACTGACAATGCAAAAGCGACCGTTTCGACTGCAGGATCATGTCAGTATGTTGGGTTGGTACAAATGATTAAAGTGAACAAACGAAGAAAAGGGGGAAGAGGGGAGAGGACTCACAAGTCTCAAAATGCAACGACATGGGCTCACCAATTGCCCACCCAAGCATAACTAGAGCCGGTGTAACCAGTAGGGCAATTTGTATGCTGCTGCCAATTGCGACACCCATCGCCAAATCCATCTTGTTCTTGACAGCTACCACGCACGCCGTCACATGCTCAGCCGCATTTCCAACAATAGGAATCAGAATCAACCCGATGAACGTCTTTGAAATGTGCCATTGCTCTACCAGCTCATCAATACTGTCGACCATGTAATCCGCATTCACCGAAATGATAAGGGTGGTGATAACGAGAACTGCCGCAGCTGACCAAGGGCCAAGCACAGGGACGTGTTCCTCCTCATCGGGCCCTTCGCTGTCGGAATCATTTTGGGCTTCTGGCTCGAAAAGCTTTGTATGGGTGTGCAAGGCGAAATAGAGGTACATGACGTAAAGGAACAGGAGAATGATTGCTGTGCCGCGGGAAAGCACCAGAATGCTGGCTTCCTTTTTGTCCTTATCGTCGGCCTTGTCAAGGACACCAGCCAGAGCTGCGGGGAGGACCAATGACGCGGAAGCAAGAGTCATGAGTGAGCAGGTAGTTTGGGCCGTCCCGGAAGAAAAGGTCTGCTCGCGACCGTCGCCATTGGGGCGGCGCATGTTGTAGATGCCGCCGAGGAAGAAGCACATGCCCAAAACCAGCAGAAGGTTCGAAAGGATAGACCCGAGCATGGAGGCTTGTACGATTTCAATTTCGCCAGCCCTAAGGGCAACAATGCTGACCTGCTTTCATGTAAGTACCTGAAGGAAGGGAAGGCGCAGTGAAGGGGGTACATACAATGAGCTCAACTGCATTTCCAAAAGTGGCATTGACAAGGCCACCCAGAGTCTCGCCAAGGCGGGCGGCAATCTCTTCAGTAGCAAATGAGAGAACGGCTGCCAGAGGGATGATGGCGAAAAAGTTAAGCGTAAATACCGCAGGAGCCCCCCATGATAGCTTTGCTGAGAGAATGCCCAGAGGGACAAAAATTAAGAGTACATTGATCCAGCCTTAGTGGAGATGGGTTAACATCAGGGGTTCATATCAGAGGGCAGCGAAAGACATACTGCTGAGTAGAGTGACCTTGGTCACATTCCACGCCTGCGCCGGCCAGCGGACGAGGAAATTGGGGTTGTCAGTGCCGGGTGTGCTTGTTGGATTCAGGAGAAAGTGACGAAATTTAGACTGCGAAGCAGAGCGACGATGCCCAATGAGGGGCCTGAATTCGTCGTCGCCGTTCATGATGTGACCGTTGACGTCCCTGTTGACGGGGCCTCGAGTAATAGAATCGTCAGAGATGGAAAGTCTGCCGGTTACGGCTCGGCGTAATATTGCGCGTGCTTGAACAGGAACTGCAACGAGTGATGATAAGCAGTTGTCCCAGGCTTTTCCCATGGTTATCTGGTTGTGTGTAATGATGCGGTGATGTCGAGTGTGGCCCTAGTTGTGGTGGTCCCCCTCATGGCTAAGTGCATAGGTAAGACTAGAAACAAGGCCAGGCACACGGAGGCGTTTGTCTACCTGAGACGGGCACAAACAAGTGCCTCTTGGGACGAAAAAAAAAATTGATGAAGGTGGTGATTTAGGGAATGGGCAATGGATAAGTGTTCAGGGGTGGGTGGGAAACTAATAGCTACTCACACATGGTGACAGCACAACCGTTTCAAGGTTGCACTGGGAGTGGGAAGACTGGAATTGAAATGGAGAGCTTGGTGGAGGTGCGTGGACTCCTGACGGCTGGGCGATTCAGAATTGGTCGGGACTGAGAGCCTAGACAAAGGTGGGGTATCTTCAAGGAGATCGATCCGGGATTCCTCTTGGGTACAAAGACACCCAAGTCTGGAACCTTGTGCCTGGCAGCGCTCTCCTGTCGTTGCGGTTGGGTAGCGACTCAGGACTCAGTATGTATGACTGGCACTAGAGTGAGGTTTCTGTAGGTCCAAAAGCAGCAGTTAGTAGGTTATCATCCCACGCCATTCCAATATTCTGCAGCCCAATTGACGCATGCGGTTGCGCCCTGCATCGCAGTGAGATTTGTCTCTTTTACTCGGGCAAATGGTGAAACAAACTGACCTTCCGCGTCACCAAATTGCCTTGTTCCGTTGCTCCCGAAGGGCTCGATATGAAGAGGGATCGAAGTATCCGATGAGGCGGTCTGAATATGCAAGTGTCGAACCGTGGCTGTGAGTGATTGAGAGAGAGTCTAGGTGTGTGTGCGAGGGCGAACGTCGGGTGGTCCAAACTCTGCTCCCGTACCTTCTTGTCTGGTGGTTTTGTGTTGCCTGTCTGACCGTGACCAAGTCTGTGCCGCCTCGTAGCTGCCAAGAAAAGCAACGCCCGTTTGTTGGGTTTGTTCTTTCCTAAATTCGAAACTTGTGTCGACTTCTGATAAGAGACCAACTGCAACTCGAGAGACCGAGAAGCTCGGGCTCAGTTCAATTGACGAAACGAAATTCGAAAGTAATTTTAAGACTTCTTGAAGCAAGCAAAGCGGCCTCTTTGGTTCAACGACGTAACCACCTCAGCTGAGAAGCTTGGAGCTCAGGTGGAGAGATTTCAGGGGTTCCCATGCTAATTTCTGGGGTTATCGATAACCGAAAACCACACCCGACCCTGTTTTGGGGTTGGACGAACCCGTTTGCGTCATTGATGGATGCAATTCCCAAGGTCTATTGTCTTTCCCATCTCTTGATTGCCCGATTACATAAAAAGGGAGCTTCCCAGGAATTTAAACAAGCAAAAAAAAAAAAAAAAAAAAAAAAAAAAAAAAAAGGTGCAACAGTTCTCGACACCAGTCAACCCATGTTTTCCTTGAAATATCCTCAGACTTTTATCTGACAACATTCTTACTCGCGTAGTATAATAATCTTTGCGATTCCACTTCCGCCCTCACTTCCCGATCCTTACTCTTAACGCCACTAGGAATGTAATTTCGCCGGCTTCTTTCTGTGAAAATCACTCAATTCACTGCCCCCTCGCCCAGCTCCTGCGGGCAAGTCCGTTTTATCAGCTTGCTTCTACATACGGGTGCGTTTTGAGCGTCCGTCTATCTTGTATAGGTCCGATGCTCTTCCGTCAATTCTTTCGCTAAGACTAACTTTGTGTCACCTTACTGTGTACATCCATCATCCGAGAGGAGGAGGCCTCCCAAATAATGCCAAGACACATCACATCACAAACCGCCCCACACCACCTGACCCCCGCGAGGCGCTAATGAAGACCCTTGTCACAAACTCTCTCAACTCCTCTCTGGGACTCTGGCCAACCAGGTACACTAGGCTGGACTGAAGGCTCACTTAACTGCCGATAACTGCAGATACTCTGTCGTGTAAGTGGTAGGTATTCTGTAGGCCTTTCGGGGCTGTCGGAGCACGGAGGTGGTGCTCCGGGTACTTGCCTCTCCTTCACAAGTGATTTTCGTGATGCATCCACCCGAACGTATACTTGTACGGACCCGACTGAGAGGGGTTACTCAACCGCCGAGATAGCGAAGATCTCGGGTTCTTTTTTGGCAGCAGGCCCTCCCTTGGTTATACAACTCAGCAATGCCCCATCCAACCTCCGTCCAACAAAGCGGAATACCCACTGAAGCATGGGCGGATATGCCCCGTACACCGCTAGACTTTGGAACGACCTGCAAACTAAGGTAATCATCTTCCGAAGCCAATTAGATAGCTAGATAGATCAGCAGCAACCGCGCCGCCTCACGGAGTCCGGGGGAAGACAGGTCTCACTCCAACATCCCTTAGCTGAAAAGGGGAAGCAGATGTTGATACTCACCTCACATTCCAGTCATAATCACTAGCCATTTATACCTACATATTAGTGACAAAACGCAGACGTCATTCAATTATAAGGAGGAAGCAAGACTTATATATCACTACGTATCACAATAGCATCAGTGTTGATATCTAGGACCGTGTGGAACACGACTACTCACACATACCAGCCACCGACCGTCCCACAATGAACTCGCATGAACAAGTCATCTTTAAATCATTTCTCATATCCATATTCCTATCTAATACTTTGTACTTAGGAATGACTTAAAAAAAAAAAAAAAAAAAAAGGGAATTCAATGATTTCCCCATCCCATAAAACTCCTAAACGCCGCGCTCAACACAAAAATATACATAAAAGGGGGTATCAAATATCCCGTAAAAAACATATCCAACATTTTTCCTCCTCCGACCTTTTTTCTATCACCCGAACCCAAACGTCCTTCCAGCATCCAACTCCTCCTCTATATCCCTTACGTTCCCCCTCTCTGCCCGTTTCAGCAAATCATGCCTCCGCTCCAAATGATCATAAAAATCACCTCTACCACCCCATCCCCTCCCCTTATTATCCTTATCCTTGCACCCTTCGTGTTGGCAAACGTATTTCACCCCCAGAGCAAAAGTCTCCCACCGAACCGTCTCGGCCCTCTCCCTCCGTCTATCAACCAACATCTCCGCGTATCGTCTGATGCTCGCCTTTTGCTCATCACCCTCCAGCCACTTCTTCGTCGCCTCCTCAATCTCCCTCAGGTAATGCCTCCTCCTCAGTCCCAACTTGATATTGGGCACCTCGAACCGATGATACTGGTTGTACGATTTGCCTTCCTCGCTTAACACGCTCTGCTGGCTCGGGGAGGCAGTGCTAGCTGAGCGAAGACGAGACCGAGAAAGCAGCTTCTCATAGAACCAGGCGTGGTGCTCGTCCGTCCCGAGACTGAGAAGTAGGTCGACCGACGGCTGCTGGCTGTTATCCAGCAGCACCGAGATCTCCTTCAAAACCTCCAAGGTAGGATCCCGAATCTCCTTGCTGCCGTCTACGAACTGGCCCGAACCCAGCTTGAACGGCTTGAACGAGTATGAAGACGGAGTAGTAATCGCTTTTGCTACTTCGGGGATAGAGACGAGACTAGGATTGGCGTCTTCTTCTTTGTACGTGCAGAAAGCGTATGGACGCCGTGGGCGGTGCGGCTCAACTTCTGTGCACCATGCTAGTGTCTGACACTGATAAGAATCCTTGCGGAATTCGACAGAGTCGACCGAGGATGCGATGGAAGGTGAAGGAGGGTTCCGAGATACCGATGTGGAGGTGACACTAAACTTGGCGAAGGTATCGAAGAACGAGCGCGTCCGTTTCGTAGGCCAAGTGCTCCGGCGGTAGAGCAAAGGAAGCTCAACGATTGCAGGGATGGTCTGGGTCAGGTCGGTGAGCGGGATGGCCTTGTTTTGGCGGTGGAACTCGTTGATGCAGTCCTCAACGCTGTTGCCCAGCATGCCCAACATAATTGCGATCAGGCCGCCGACGCTGGTACCGGCGACGTAGTCAAAGTAGTGACATGGCAAGTATTGGCCTTCCCTGTATACGTCATCGGGGATCTTATCGCGGGGGATCCGCTCGGTGTGGGCGCTCGATAAGGCGGACGGTGAGCGTTTCCTTTCGATTTTCGCGATTTCTTCCATGAGCGCTTGAAGGGTGATGAGCGAGGCGTAGCCTTTGATGCCGCCGCCGTCGAGCGTTAGGATCAGCTTTTTCGACCATGGTGTTGAAGTGACGTTCAGTTCTGGGGATCGTGCGACTGATGCTGGCGAGCGCGAGGAGCTGGTGATATTGCTGGTAGGAGAGGGACTGGGGATCGCGATGGTAACGCGATGCGCGGTTGGCACTCGTCGGGGAGTTGGTCTTGTTCGGAAGGTCGACGAGTTTCTTGGGAGCCCTGGAGGCTCTGTATGACTTATGACATCTACCATTCTGTGCTGTTGTTGTTGCCTTGCCCCAAAGGCTGGTCGCCTTGTTTGTGGCAAGAAAAAAGGTATTAAGAATTACCAGGTAAAGATGGTGACTAGGAAATATGGTCGGTGAGAGAAAGCGGCGCCAAAGGAAAGCAGCGAATCTGGGTGGTTATTAAAATGACGTTTGGGCGCCTCTCCTCTCCTGTTCGCTCGTCTGGATCAACTTGGAAAACCTGCTGACACGAACCCAAGAGGCAAGCCTCAATCCGCCAAGCCACTTCTGTTGGGTGCTGCGGATGCCTCTGATGGAATGGTCTGGCCCGAGGCCTGGCAGGCTGAATCCTCCTTCCCGCTGTTACACTTGGGACTCCCGGTGCAACCCGTGGCAAAGTTGTCGAAAAAGCGCAGCAAGTTCCAGTGAACATTCCCGACTTGGCGAGGTCCGCGAGGCTCAGTTGTCAGTTGTCATTCGCTGTGAGCAGATTCAACTAAGATCGCTTCACGTGGGAAATCTCAAAAATGGCGAGATTGATCCTGGATCGGATACTGGCGGCATTCCGTTTTGCGCTGACTCATAGAATAAGCTGCAGCTTCCCACGCTTCCCAAATGACTGCAGCTTTGTCTACAGCGGAGAAGAAGAATCTCGAAGATTATGTCTTTCCCTGGCTTCCATCTCAACTATCAAGAGCTCATTGGATGCCGGTACGAGGGACATTGAGAAAACCTCCGGTAGTTTGTCTGTATCCGTGGCACCCCAGTATCGGAAATGGTGGCTTTGTCCATGCGTTGCTTTAATTACCCCACGATGCGCCTCGTGAGGAGTTTCGCGGTGGTCAGGTCAGTGAATGAGGCAGACTGATCGTTGAATGTTAGGTAGGCGCCCTCGGCAGCCCAAACGGGCGTGATTGGGCAATATTTCGTCCACTGAGGACCGCGTACCACCCATGATATGTGCTTGCTCCATTAATTGAACAGGAGCACTACGGTATTTGGACTGTGTGAGACAGTAGTTTGGATGTGTTTTTTGCAGATGGTTACACTCACAAATAGCGCCTTGCCTTGTTTATTTAACAGGCTGAACTGACACATAAAAATGGGGAAGGCACAACAGGTAGCTACCCGCGGATGCCTAGAACTCTGTTGACTCCTCGACATTATTCTTCCGCTTTTCTTTTTTCACATGTACTCCTGCAAGAATCTCTGATCGGCCCGTCTTTCCCTGTACACTACGCATCATGGAGGTCGCAGGTGGCATCATCTCCCTCACCTGGGACGTATTCGACAGTACCGTAAGGAGTAAGTAAATTGGCATATCGTCAACAGTCACAGAGTGTTGAGTCAACCGCTAACAGACAATAAACATGCAGTCTTCAAGTTCCTGAGCGCATTAGTTGATATGCCAAGAGACTGTGAGAAGTACAGGCTGCAGTTAATAATCGAGTATAACCGTGTCTTGGCCTGGGGAAAGGCGGCTGGGCTTGTCGATGTCCCGGAGGGCTCTACTCTTGGTGCCACACTTGGAGCGGAAGGAATTGAACTTGTAGCCATCCTCGCCCGGATTCAGTGGCTTCTCTCCGAGTTCAGAGAGCTCAATGCACGATATGGAAACGAACTCAACCCCTACAACGAAGCCAAGGGCGACGGCAAGGATGAGCCCCAAGATCAAGAGCAGCCGGCTGTCGATGAGAAAGGGAGTGATCTCGACATCGCCAAGGAGATTTCTACCTTGGCCTTGTCATACGAAAAGAAGAAAGAAGAGCGCAAGCATCTTCGCGGAACGAATCATGTCCGAAAGTTCTTCAAAAAGACCGGGCACCATACAAAGGACATCGTTACCCATCCATCAAGGGTTCGGTGGTTGGTTATCGACCAGGAAGAGTTCGAGAAGCTGCTTACGGATCTTCACTTCCTAACGGAACGCTTACACGAGCTGATGAGACTTCATCACGAAAAGCAAATCGATGATATCACAGCAAAGACTTACCGAGAGATGATACTCACACGGAACGATGTACAGGATCTGAGGGATATGTTTGACGCAGTTACAAGTCTTATAACAACCTCCACAGACAGTCGCAAAGACAAGATCGCCCACAAGAACGACAAGGCGCTCCAGGATCTCATCCAGATCAAAAAGCTCTCTCGCACCTCAGACTCCATCCTTGCCAAACTTAAATCCGACTCGATTCTCGACACCAACCGCCTCTCGTCGCTTAATATCACAGTTCGTAAACTTTCCGACTCAGACTTTAGCGAGGATTTCGAATGGAACGAAGACGTCTACCCGCAATCGCTTCCTCGTCCCCGCGGCATAATTACCACCTCCGAAGGTGACATTCCCGTCTGGGTAGAATGGAAATCCATGGGATCGTTCCCACCTGGATCCCTGAAAGATAAAGAAGCAGCTTTGCGAACGCTCGCTCTCGCTGAGATGCTCCATCTCCCAAAGCCGGCCTCCCTCCACTCCCCAACGTGCATCGGATACTTTGATGACCGCGAGATCGGAGGCAAAGACCTTTACGGCTGGATCTTTCAAATGCCGGAAGGAAGCGACTACGATACCCGTGTTGTTTCCCTCTATTCCTTGCTCGGCAATCCCAAGTTCAAGCCCTCACTCTCCCAGCGTATCACGATGGCCGAAAAGCTGTGCTCTACCGTCTTGAACCTGCATGCCGTCAACTGGCTTCACAAGGGGATATTCAGTGAGGACGTAATCTTTCACTTTAACGATCAGGGAGGGGTGCAATACGACCCTTCCTCCCCTTTGCTCTCTGGGTTTGAGTTTTCCAGACCGGACGGCACTCACACCACGGCAAGGGACACCGATATTGTCTGGGATCTGTACCGGTGGCCCACCATTCAACGAGAACACCCGACGGATAGGAACTCGAAGAAGACGTACGATCTCTACAGTCTCGGCTTGCTCTTGCTGGAGATTGCGCACTGGGAGAAGCTGCAAGTGCTGATGAACCTTGGGTCCGCAAAGGCGATGCAGACCCCCTCCGCTAGGGATGGTGGCGCTGACTACTTTGGAAGCGTTGCGGTGCCTAACGTGCCGCTTGACGAGTCTCGGAGTGTGAGGGATTGGTTGTTGGGGGTCGAAGTTAAAAGCAAGAAGGATGGAAGTGAGAAAGCCCCTCCCTTTGAGACGAATCCGCTGAGTGAGTTACGGAACGTGGTGGGTGATCGGTACTGGAGAGCGGTGGAGAGGTGTCTGTGGGCGCATGGAGAGAAGGGCTTCGGCGTGGAGGAGACGAATACTAATGACGATGGGGGTTTTGGGATTGCGTTGCAGGAGGCGTTTACGGAACAGGTGGTTGAGGTATTGAGAGGGGTTGATATTTGAATAACATGGCACTGGTATCGGAGCGGTAAACTAGGGTCTTGTTCCCCGTTGCTTTCTTTTTGTACTGCCCACGTCAAATGCATCGTGCTTGTTTAGGCACACTTTTGGTTTTGACGTGTTGCATTGTCAGCTAACAAGACTGAGATACAAATGATCGAATTTGTTGAGATATTTTTCTCGTCCTAGATAAGGAAATAAAATCATCATACACTCATCAAGCGAAAAAAGACTGAAAAATAGCAATCCATCCTTCAAAATGTCCACTGTGGCCACCAAATCACAAAAAGCTCCTAATTGCGCCCACCACCTTACTTTCCCAGTGAAACAAGCAAGCATTGAACGCGCCAGTTGCTGGTCTGTCCCCTTTTTGACAAAAATATAGAGAGCATTACGCTTCACGCCCGTCAGAAACAAAACCCTACCACCAATTCCTTGTTACTCCTTCCCAAATCCAGTTTCCCACCCCATGGCGACTTGACCTCCCGGACGCTCGAAGGCGCAGGTTCTTTGCTTGCCTCCCAATTTATGGTCAGTCCCTATTCTCTCGTAAAAAAAAAATTAAAAAAAATCCACTGTTGTTGCTGAAAAAAAGGCCAGATCGATGAATGATTGATGCCCCCGATGAAGACCATGACCGTGAGTGCCTTTCGTGTATCCGGGTTTTGTCCTATTTGTTGTACATGGTATACAGCTGCTGAATGACGTATATCAGAAGTTGGTCTGCTTAATCGTTGCTGCTTTGCTGGCTTCCGTCGAATCTTTATCTTCCTTGCAGAGGTACTTTTTCATGACATTCTTGAAGTCTGCTTCATCTACTACAGCGCCTCCACCAGAACACTTGGCCTTCTTTTGCAGGTCGGAGCAAAGGCCGTCTAGGTCGAAGTCGCCGTTCTGAACCTTGGGGCAGTTTTGGAGTTTCTCCCTGCAAGATAGTTAGCAATCTGATAGAAAAATTCCATATGTGTATTGACGAACCATATTTTGTTGCATGTGAGCAAGGTACCGCTTGGCATGAGATCATCCGCGCATTTGGCCGCGTCTATCTGCTCAAGGATATCCGGCTTCGGATTTGAGGCTTCGGTGTTCATCGGGAGGTTGTATGGAGTGACGAAATCGACATTGAGAGCATCGTTGAAGAAACTATCATCCAAACCCTGAGACAAAACATTCTCCTGGGGCTCGCGATAATCTCCAAAGAGCTGAGGATCAAATTGGAAGTCAGTCTGGGGAAGCCAACTCAAGTCCATATTTGGATCCATGTTGCCAAAATGGCCGAGGTCTGCAATCATGTCAGTATGTCTTCGAAATGCAAGGTGGCATTGCGCTTCTTACCCTGCGAGGAGTTGTTGAACCCTGAGTGTTCTTCGCCAATGGTAGACAAAGTGTCGACAGGTTTGAAGCCCATGGGCGACTGAGTAAATGGTTCGGGCGACGTGCCGCATGACGAGGAAGCGCCACCCATATTCGAGTTTGAAGATGCAGAAGGGGAGCTTGTTGATGTCGCTCCGCCGTTTCCGTTGAAGTGGGAATCGAGGCTGATCGACCCACCATTCATGCCATGGCCGTTAGTACTGAGAGGCGGCGAGAAAAGACCAGATGCCATGTTCGCAATATCATCTCTGGTTTGGGTGTCCAACCCCACTTGGCTATAGCTACTTGAGTTGCTGGGGCTGACACTGTCCTTCGCCTTGTCCATGGGGCTTAGTTGATCGGAATTGCTTCGGTGGGTAGTGGGCGTTGACGCCTTCTTCGTGTTGAAGTTGCCAGGGCCAGGCAGCTGACCGAATTTCGGAAACTCAAACTGGAAGTTGACGTCGTTGAGATTCTGGACGAAGGAACTACCGAATGCCCTAACCGGGCCCGGGTAACTCGGTCGAGCACCATTCGCGAAGGCTGAGACTCGTTTTTTGTATTCGTTCAATTCAACCGTCATCTTGTCGATCTTGCTGCGCAGCAATTCCTTCTCGAGTTTAGAAGCCTCTGAGGCCTTCTCCAACTCCTCAACCTTGGTTTCGAGCTCCTTGAGATGTTTCTCCTTGCGCTCTCTGAACGCCCTCTGAGCAGCGCGATTTTGCGCTTTCCGCTTCTGTCGGCGAACAGTCAGAATCACACCGTATGTCAAGGGTGATAGCCGCACAGGATACTTACAGAACTCGGCTCGGTGGTCAATGGCTTCCGACCGGGTTTCTTTGCTACCTTGTCCTCACTCTCCCTCCTCTTGGCGCCCGGGTTGTCCTCCTCATCGTCGTCTGGGTGACTTCGTTTGTCTGGGGACTCTGTGTTTTCGGCTGAGTCGGATTTGGAAGCGTCGGAACCAGCACCGGGCAAATCCCCAATCATTTTGGGCTGACTTGGGTCGCTGAATGGAAAATCAAAACTAGAATCTGCTCCGGCAATATCGTAATCGAAATCGAACTCTGGGCTGCCTTGGAAGCTTCCTAAGGTATCGGAGCCCTGAAGTGGCGAATCGTTGAACTGGAGAGGGGACATATTGCTCGCCGTGGAAGGGCCCTTTCTGTTGGAATTGAGGGCCGCAAACAACAGATTCTGCTGTTGGGGAGTCAACATGAAGTCGTGCAGTGGAGCGCGTGCCGACGTCATTTTGGCTGCCGACTCGCTTGACGTTGGGATGAAGAAAGAAGAAGCCAAAAGGCAGAGCGATTGTCGAGGGGAATTGGTGACGGCTTAAGTCCGAGGCCCCGTCCACAAAACAGGCGGGGTATCAGATGATGGAACAAAGAAACCACCCCAGCTGGGCTGAGAGCGATGAAGGGACCGAGAAGAGAGCAATTCAAAAAGCCGCCTCTCAAAAGACACGAGTGGATAACGTAGATGCCGTCAAGGATCCAGAGGGTAAGGTGAAAAAAGGTACGGGCAGCAGACAGTTGCAGTAGTGAGGTAAGATAGGTCAGGGACCGGTAGAAATCGCCTCCCCGGGGCTTGGTACTGTGCACAGAAGGTATAGAAGGTGCAAGGAGATTGGACGGTTCGGGTTCTGCGGAGCTTGGGGAAAAGTTTCTGCCTTCGTGGTCTGGCTTGATGCCTGGCGTCTGAGACGGCTGATGCTACTTTGAGGGGATAATGGAAGAGTCAGACCGATGCGTGCAGTGTGTGAGGAAACGAGGGGCCCTTGATCTGGTGAGCTTCATGAATTTGTCAGCCGTCATAGAAAGCGCTGGACAGGAATTATTGGCCCGGTTGACCCCTGTCGGATCCGTTTCTAGGCCCTGCCTTCCTGCCCCGCCTTCCAGCCATTGCCATGCCATCACCATCGGCTGTTGGCCCCGTGCACATCTCAACAAGTCCCTTGTTGCAATTCTTTCAAAACCATAAACCAACCCGAGTTTGCATGGTATGCTGGGTTCTTTCTGAGAGAATGACAGCTCATGACAGGGGGGGCTGAGTAAGACCAAACAGATGCACAGGTGTTATCACTGACGGTGAGGGGGTCAAAGTTGCACGAAGCGGCACGCAGCATCATCGCCGGCTAGGCTCGGAGCATATCCACGTACGCCCTTCCATCAGCATTAAATTCAGGGGATCTGCAGGATGCAGTTTTGGGTGGTATTGCCTCAACAAGAATAAGCGTAATTCTTGCACTCATGACTTTTAGTCTTTCTTGTTGGGAAACCTGAGGGATTCCATCTCTCAGTCTAGATCCTGCAGTACATTCAATGCACGATGGGATTGTGAGGCTCGGAGATAAGACATTGCCGAACGAAGGAATTGGGCTGTCTACAATCATGCATGTCTCAACATAGGCCTTATCTGTATGTTGTCAGGGATTGTAGTGATGGAATGACCTCTGGTACAGGCAATTCTTTCATCTGAGGGAGTCCGTAGAAGTTCTAGAAACCCTCGCCCTGATGTCTTCAACAGATGGCCCGTGCTTTCTTCAGCACCTCTTCCCGTTTTAGGTCCCTGTAGCCTTGCACGGGCTTGAGCTGAGATGCGGAGCCCCGCGCATCCCCCATATTGCCCGCTCCCAGCAGCCCGACACTGGCGACATCATGCCATCAGCCTCGTGCAACCCAAACCAAACCATTTCATAGGTCCATGTGACGACACAACCACGGCAGAATCCCCACACTGTATCCCGACGACATCTTGCCAAGAAGAGACCGAGAAACCAGCAATTCGATAAATACCAAAGTCCGTTTGATAGTACTCAACCGCGATGGATGTCGCATATGACCACATCCAGGAGTCCAACTTCCCTCAGGAGCCCAGCGACTCCGAATCCAAGGACAAGAAGCCCGCCCAGCAAGCCAGCTTGAATGCCGAATTCCAGGATGCCTATCGCGCCATCTCTTCCAGCCCCTGGGCTTCCAAGATTGGGGGTTTCTTTGGAAGCGTTGTGAAGCAGGTGGGTTGGCTTGGGCATGTGTGCTGTTCCCGATCTAGCATGAGATCTAATGCGAATATCAGGGCGAGTCTGTCTACCGCGAAGCCCAACAAGAACTCACGGCCGTGAGCCAAGATGCCACGCGTGGCTTCACCGATCTCCGTCAATCGATCATCAACCGCACGAGATCATTGTCGCTCAACACCTCGCCCCCGCCCGCTGCCGAATCAGGAGACGCCGGTGACAACGCCGAGACTACTCCGACGAGAGCGAGGAACGCCTCCTCAGAGGAGGCCCTTGGCGATTCCGAGACAGTTCTATCTCGACTCCGCGATGAGGCCGCCAAGCGGCTCAAAGATCTGCAGCGAGCTGAGGATGCGGCAGATGAGGCCCTTGTGAGGTTTGGGTCGAATCTTCGTGATTTCCTCAAAGACGCCATCACTATTGCGCCTCCATCCAACGACCAGGCGGACAATCAGGGCAACACGGTTCTGTTCGAGAGCAAGGACGCTCAGGGAAAGAGGGTTATTCACACATCTCGCTTTGACGCTCAACTACATGTGATTCATACAACCACCGAGAACTTTTCCAAGGATGGTTCTGGGGCCGAATTCGAGATTTGGGCAAAGGAGTTTGACATTGACAAGAAGACGGATGATATTGCTGCTGACCTAGCCAAGTACCCCGAGCTCAGGGCTACCATGGAAAAGCTCGTCCCAGACCAGGTTCCCTACGCTGATTTCTGGAAGAGATATTATTTTCTAAGGCATGGCATTGAGACTGCCGAGGCTAGGCGTAGGGACTTGCTCAAAGGTAAGGATATCCAAGACCCCAAGACCTGACCATTCACTGCAATATAGTGACATGTGCTTACTTTTGCGATCAGCTGCTTCCGCCGAGGAGGAAGTCGGTTGGGATGATGAGGATTCATCTGAGGAGGAGTCCGACGAGGAAGAGTCAGAGGAAGAGTCTGAATCGGATAAGGAGACTGCGCCCAAGAGACCTGGATCTTCCGGGTCGTCCAACACTATCCACCCATCTGCTGCTGCCGCGGCCCCTGCTGCTGCCGCGACTGCTGCCGCTACTGCTGCCCCTCAAGGGAACGCCAAGCAATCCGAGCCCCGGAAGTCCAACGATGAGAAATCGGTGGCCGATAGTGACATCAGCTACGATATCGTCGGGTCTGCTTCGGGTGTTCCAAGTCGGGCGCCCAATAGCCCCAAGGAGTCTCGGAAGATTGATGAGTCCAGTGATGAAGAGGATTGGGAGTAATTGAAGGGAGAGTTATGCATTGAAATGGCAAAGATATGGGTTTGTGATAGGTTTTGGATTGGTTGGGTTTGTCTTGTTAACTGGGTGCTTTCATGAAGTCTAAGACGGTAGTATTTATCTTGCAGTACAATGGCGCAAATTGGATCCCACCCTGAGATGATGTTCGTAGGAAGTCCTTCTGCCTTGTACGTTAGACCTCTTGAATGTTTTATCAATGCGTACCCTTCGTAATCAACTATCTGGAACCTCTTCCTCACCGTGCTGCCAAGCAACCTTGACAACTGGGTTAGGGTTGAAAACCGTTGATATGCAGGGATCTGACTGAGACGACGGCATTCGGATTCGAAACATTACCAAAACCCGAGATTGTTACCCAAACCGAGGCAATGCTCTGCAAGTCTCGCGTGTAACAGCCGTATACCAATTCGGAGGCATTACGGCGAGGCTATAAAACCGGCTTGACTACCGACCCGAAGTTGCGACTCTCTTGGCCTCCCCCCGCGCCAGTCCCGCTTTGTTCGCTTCCCTCGCCTCATCCACCTTGGTCGTGACGTTATCTGCCGCCCGACCCCTGCCTACCTTCTCACACTTTAACTCACCCTCACCCGTCACACAATTTGGTATCTCACCAACAACAAAACTGCTTCACATCGCCATATCCAAAATGTCTCAATCATCATCACTCGTCATAGGCTCAACAGGCCTCGTAGGCTCCTTCATCCTCAGCACACTCCTTGCCTCCCCTTCCTCCTCAGGCCCAGTATACACCATCTCGCGCCGTGCGCCCAAATCCACCGGCCCCCAATTGAACGCCATCCTCGACCCGGAAATCACCAACTGGCCTTCCAAACTCTCCTCCATCTCCCCAGTCCCCGCTACAGTCTACTCGGCCCTCGGCACCACCCGCGCCGCAGCGGGCGGCATCGCCAACCAGTGGAAGATTGACCACGACGCAAATGTCGAACTAGCCAAAGCAGCCAAAACTGCTGGGGTGAAGAACTTTGTGTTTATTTCTTCTGGTGGGACTAGGGGTATTTTGGCTAGCAGGGCTCCCTACAGTCAGATGAAGAACGGGGTCGAGGATACGGTTATGGGGCTCGGGTTTGAGGGGACGGCCATTATTTTGAGGCCGGGGTTTATTATGGGTGATAGGGAGGAGAGCAGATGGGCGGAGGAGAAGGCCAAGGACGTGGTGAAGGCTCTTGGGCGGTGGGTTGGCTTGGGTTGGCAGGATAAGATTGGTCAGGAGGGGGAGGTCATTGCCAGGGCGGCCGTTAAGGCTGCTCGATTGGCGGAGGAGGGGAAGGTTCCTGGGGGAAAGAAGGTTTGGATTTTGGAGGGAGGGGATATTGTCAAGTTGGGGAGGGAGGAGTGGAAGGAATAAAATCAACCAGAATTAGGTCGAGGTTTTGGCGCGGTGTGTGTGTATGCACATGTACATGGAGGTTCGGCAAGGGGTACTGGATATGGAAGAATCAAGGGGCGAATATTAATCGGCTTGTGTAACAGTAATATTAGATGAGGCGATCAAGTTAAGCTTGTTCTGTGGCTGCTTATATTCAACGTGGACAACCTTCATGCGATCCGACATGCGGATGCAGATATGTTTGTGTGTGACTGGGTTCCAGGTTTACCTTGATTTCTTCGTGAACTCCCGATCCGAGCCGTTCCGCGGTGGAAACCACCTGGATTGTAATCCGGGGTCACTTCAAACTGCCCCCTATAAAAGAAGGGTCTAAAGACCCGTTAGTCGTCTGACACTAATTACATTCCATTTTGAAACATTTCGAACTTGTTGTGGTTTTTTATCTTATCTTTTCCCAGAGCAAGCGAACCACCCTCGAGGTTGACAGATACCCCACTACCCCGCCATTTCACATTCCCGGATCGCAATAGACTACGAAGGACTCACTCTCACATCTCACCAGATATAGTACTTTTGAGGATAACAATCTACACACACACACACACACACACACACACACACACGACTTTTACAAATTTTAGTTTAGCATATAACTCAACCCCCCCTTGAGAGACCCTCAAACCATCTCATCCACACACACACACACACATCTCTCACAAAAATGACATCCCAACGTCCCCTCCTAATCGGCGACCCCTCCGGTCCCTCCCCCCCTTTTCCCCTCCGCATGTCCGGCCCCGTCATCGCCGGCTTCGGCCGCGGCTCCAAAGAGCTAGGGATCCCGACAGCAAACATCCCAGTCGACACGCCGGATCCTTCAAGGCCGGACCAGTGGCTCAACTCGACCCCCTCGGGCGTCTACTTCGGATACGCCTCCCTGCAGCTCCCCTCGGGCCATCCCGACTTCTCCGGCACCTGGCAGGTATACCCGATGGTCATGTCGATAGGCTACAACCCCTTTTACAAAAACACCATCCGCTCCGCCGAGGTCCACATTTTGCACAGATTCACCGCGGATTTTTACGGCAGCCAGATGAGACTGCTGATCATGGGGTACATCCGGGAAGAAAAAGACTACGCCGGGCTCGAGGCCTTGATTGAGGATATCAATTTTGACTGCGAGGTTGCCAAAGCGAGCTTGGCCAGGGATGGGTGGAAGGTTGATGAGGGTCTGGTGGAGGGTGGGGGGTGGTTGCTTGCCGAGGGGGAGAATAAGAAGCCTGTTGAGGAAAGGCAAGGGGAGGGGAAGTTGTAAAAGTGTTGGAGTTGGGGTGAAGGAGGTGGAAGGAGGGTGGAGAGATGGGTGTAATGAGGAAACGGATGGCTAGAAGCGGAATTGGCGGGTAGTAGGATGTCGAAAATGGTCGGTTTTCTTTCCCAGGTTTATGATTCAACTGGGCATTTGGCTTATTTTCCACAGAACGTTTTTGGCGAGCCGCCTGGCGCAATGTTATATCCACTAGACAAGAGCTGGAAGTGGTTCGACGGCGAGAAGAAATGATGGGGACAAGGACACAGAGATGGAGTTGTTCGAGTAGAGAAAAAGACACAGACAACCATCAAATCTGGACATTCCGTATTAAGGATTCGACGCAAAAAGCAAACCTAGGTTCCAACTCCGCTGCCGTGCCATGTAATATATATATCAGTCAAAGCAACATCAACTGTGCCCGCTTGAATCAAAGCCAAACTTTTCCCGTCCAAAAAAAAGGAAGAAAAAAGAAAAAAGAAAAAAAACAAAGTAAATCGTATCCCAAGCGTTTTCCTCCACCGTATCACACGGCAAGCTGGTTGTGCGTCCTATAGTAACACGGCAGGAACTATCCAAAAGACGTTAGCTGTGTGTGTAAATATGAGAGACTGAGAAGATAAGAATACTCACGTTGATGACAAACAGCATGGGCATGTCAAACATGTCACGTTTGATTGTCCAAGTGTAGCTGCATTCGAGCTTGCCATCCTTCTCCAGCTTGGAGATTCCATGCTCGCCATCGATCTTTGCCACGCGGTTGCTCAGATAGCTAGTCCGAGGGTCCTTTTGTGGGTTTTGATCACTTGTGGCGCTGCCGCTGTTATTGTTGTTGCTGTGGCTCTCTGGGACCGCATCTGCTGGCTTCTCAGTGCGGTACTTGAGCAAACGGCACTTTCTTGTCATTTTCCCTCGGCTGTCATTGAAAGCCAGCTGGGAATAATCCTCATAGAACTCGACCACACTGTCGTGGTCCATGAGTTCGGCAAGGAAGACAGGTTGTGGGCCATCTGATGTCACTGTCGATGTTTCGTTCATGCTCTTGAGACGCGGCGTTGCAGACGCACGCTTGTTGACGGGGCCCCCCAGATTAGTGTTACGGTTGGGCTCCTTGCCGAGGAGGATGTCCTTAGTCCACCCTGTGAGAGCAGTGAACTCCTTGTTTGCGCCAGCTATTTCTCCGGTACGTCTGCAAACGAACGCTGGACTCGAGGATTGCTCCATGAACCCTTCGTATTCGATCAAGGTTCGTTGGAAGTACTTCTCCATGAAGATCAAATCCTGCGGCGTCAGGCTTTTGGTAGAGGCAATAAATGATGGCCGGATACTCGCGAGCGCCTTGGCAATGCGGGCTGTGTTTGGCTGGGAAAAGCCTTTGACTACTTCAAAGAGCTTGTGGAAGCTTCCCACGTAGTCAAACGACTTCTTGACCGTATCGTAGACGTAGGAAGGATCGCGTTGTCTCTTCCCAAGACTTTGGTGTCCTAGCTTGGCGAGAGTGTTTGGATGTTTTGATCGGTTTGAGTTTGTGTTTGGATTTGATGGGGGCCCAGGAGCACCGGAATAAGTCGCCATGGTTGGTGAGCGTTCATCGAAGGCGAATGTCGTTGGTTGTGGGCTGTTGTTTTCTGTACTGGGACTCTGGAGGCTCTGAGGACCGGCTGCAATGGCATATGCGTGAGGAAGGCCGTGTTGCAGGCTGCCGTTGGCATAAATGCCATTGCCGTGGTGGTCCAAACCAATCAACTCGCTGATCAGGCGGCTGTCTAAAGGCTTATCAAAGGGATTGACCCCGTTGCCAAAGACGCCTGGTCCATAATTGACATCCCCTTGTTGTTGTTGTAGTTGTTGTTGTTGTTGTTGTTGTGGCATGCCATCATGGGCGAGATTGTCCTGAGGAGGAGTCTCAGCAGCGCCAGAGGACATGTGCCCGAGCATGCCGAATTCCAAAGCTCCGTATTGACTGCCAAAGTTGAGTCCTTCGAGGTTGAAGTTGAAAATGTTGGGATCGCTGGGGTCGAACGGCATCCCGCCAAAGGTTGTGGTCATCGGGCTTGACACTGGCGGCGCGCCGATTCCACTCATCGGGGGGTTGCTGGTCGTTTGGAACGTAGGTGAGACCGGTGATTGTTGGCTCCCGAAGGGCATGGCTTCTGCTAGTGTTGCTGGCAGGCTCTGGGTTGAAGAAAACACGGGAAACTGAGAAGCGTTGGACTGTGTAAAGAAAGTGCCGACGGTAGAGGCGTCAGAAATGGAAACGCTGGGATGCCGATGGCCATTGTGTCGAGAAGATGACGCATTGGGGTTGTAGTTCGGACCAAGCACTGGTCTCAATGCTTCTGGTGGTGCGTCGTGCAGATATTTTGCCTTTTTTCTGACGCCGTCCTGGCATGTATCCATCAATCCTCGCTTTATACAACGTTGACATGGCCTCTCGTCTCCTGTAATACCAGGTTAGGTTGAACGACACACAGGAGACATGGAAAAACAAAACGTACCGCATGTGAGATGAGCCCTTTGGCACGCATAGCATGCTCTCCTGGCCTTCTTCCTCCTTGGACGCAAGGGATCCTTGGGATCATACTTCTTCTTGACCTCAACTCCTTCGGTGGCAGGGTTATGATCAGACATCTTCTCCTCTTCGTCTTTATTGTGATGCTCTGTTTCGTCGTACTCGTTTTCAGTTTCAGACATGGCACCCGAAGCTTCTTCTGCCTCTGGCCCTAAAGGCCCTCCTTCTTCAGGCATCGTACCCTGCCTGTACTTTATACACGCCTAGGTCAAGTGTGAAGACGGAACGGCAATGCAAGACCCCAGCCCAGTCCAGACCCCAGTTCACAACAAGACCGGGGAATAAATGGGCGATGGGGGTCAGTGAGGGGGGGCGAGCCTGTGTCCGAAGCCACCCTGCAGCTCCCACTGTAGGTGGCACTACCTTGAGAAGTGATTGGCGCTACACGGCGGTCCTAATGCCAGGATAATGTCTAACTAGCTGGGACGGGCGTGGAGGTAGGCAAGAGCGTAGGTACCAAAGGGTATCTACCGCACGTGCAGAACGTCTTCCCTGGGAGTCCCGTCTTGGGGTGGCAGACCCTAGTCTGTTGTCTAATTAAAGCGCAGCGAGCGGCAATGAGGCGGCAGCCGAGAAGTTGACGCGGGACCGGATGTGTGGTCTTCTGAGCCTCTCAACTTCTGAGATTCCAAGGACTCTGACTCTAACACTTTGGAACTCCTGTGGCTTCCCGCAATATGGACGTTGGTCACCGTCCAGGGGAAAAAAAGGGAAAAGAAAAAAAAAGCAAAAAAAGGGGTCCGCGCCAGCTGACGAGGCCTGGTGCACAAGGGCCAACGGGCTGGCTCGTATTTTACCAGATGCTCCTGAAGTGCTGGTCGAGGCGCTCCGCTTGTGTGACGGGCTGGCAAAAAGATAGGGAGCTGGGTATCGTCGTCGTTGATGTTGACGACGTTGACAGTCCCGTAACAGTGCCGCACCGTAGCAGTCAAGCTCGGGTCACGAGGAAGCGGGTAGAGCACTGTCCACGGTCCGGCGTAGCTTCGAGCGCTGGGTCGTGCGTGTTGCACAGCAGTGATAGGAAGGCATTCAGCTGCAAGTATCCGTAAACTTATGCCTGCAATGTGGGCCTTGGCACCGTCTGGGAGTTGGCCTGGACCTGGATTTTGGGAATCTGGGAATCTGGGAATCTGGGACGCTGCAAGACTGGGAGGGCAGCTCCCGACGAACCGCAGGATGTGTCGAAGGAGGCGTTTCTTTCAGCGCCTGCGGTTCGATGTCCAGCTCTGACTAACCACTGCAGCCACACACTGCACACGACCCTTTTGCCCCGGTCATATGAGAGAGGAAGAGACGGAAGTGTTTTCAGAAAAGAATATTCCAGGCCGTGGCGATCGCATTCGATTTGTTGATTGCTGTAGTTGGGTGTGTGTGCAGGTTGCGGGGGTGAGTGATGTGGCCGAGTCACAATACGTACTGTGGTAGGGCGTCGTCGGTGTCAGTGGTCCGTGGACGCCGTCCACATCCAAATGCGCGGGATGGAATTGGATATGGAAAATGTGGCGGTCGGTAGGCGCGACTGAGTGTGCTAGGTGCCGTACCGCTCGTGCGAAATGCGGCCGGGATCACAAATTCACTTTTTCTGGAAAACGGAGGCGCAATTGGAGTTGGCAATGGCTCATGGACAATTTGTGACAGTCGGTGGAGGTTTACGTAGTTGGTAAACTGCGGTAAACTGAAGGCCGCCAGCCTCGGAGCTTCGAAAGGCGCGATGCGGGCAAGTGGGGTGAAAATCAACCCTTGGTCCATTGCCGTCCCCAACCGTCCGTTAGCACTGGACAGGAGAGCGCAGTCGAGCTTGTCACGCTTGTGCCCATGGGATTTCTGGGCATCCTGGGCAATCCTAGAAAGCGGTCAATAGTGGAGACGTGACAACGGGAATGTCACAGAAAACAACTCTTTCTCCGGTGCCATCCCTAGTGTAAGAGCGATTCCCATCGAAACATTCAAGTATAATGATTGGGTAAAGTGGGTGTCTAATTGAATCTGTAATTATAAGATTATTATTGGACGGAAACTGGTTCAATAGTCTTCGTGCGGGGTTTCTGATTATTTCCCCTTCCTCTCCCCAGAAAAGAAATTCAAAAAGGGATCCGTGACTCTCGGACGATGGGAACTTCCAGTCAACAAGGTTGCATTGCAAATTCGATTCGAATTTTCAACTGATTTTTCTCTTGGGAAAGGTTGGCGGTGGGTACTGTGTACCTGACAGCATCTGAAACTGTCCACCAATTGAGGTAGGGTGCCCCGCCAGAACCAGGTACCGGGAACCATCCTAACCGCAGGCCCCCTGGCAAGCCCCAGCGAGGGCATCCGACGGAAGCGCAGCGCTAGCACGTGGTTCTCTCCAATCCAGACGGACAGTCTCCAACTCGGAAACTCCAATCAACCTAGAATCCACTGTCAGTGGGTGCCGACGACGATCATTGGTTTTTTGCTGAGGTTACACTCACCACTCAAAAACAACGTCAATCACATTCTTAAGATCGACTTCCTAACGAGATAAATCATCGACGGGAGCTAATATCGCGGATCTGATCGAAGTTACCCCCGGCATGGGATGGACGCCACTACCTATGTACCATGTTTCCAAGACACTAACAACTAAAACACCACGCAGTCAACGGGAACGGCAAGCATGGAGACGGCATGGCCCCGGGGGGGGGGGGGAGGGGGGGAGGACAGGATGGGGGGAAACGGGATGGATGGGTGTGGATGAAGGCGGGACGGCGAGACGGCGAGACACTCATCACAAACCTTCATCATTTCAATAAACCACATGGCTGCCCGAGATCAGTGGATCAGCGGGAGTCGTCATTCGCGCAGTAATTCACACTCATGTTGGAGCCTGCCGCCAGCCCGGCGCCTCGAAATCTCAAAGATGAAGATGGCTTGTCTTGACACCATTGACAGCGCAGAAATGGAAGATTATCGACACACGGCCGAGACATTTCTTCTTTCCTTTTTCCTCCTATCTGTGGCGTACGTCCCGTCCCGGCCATTGCGCCTTGTCTGATCTATCTAGTGTAGTGTCTGGTATCCTTGTCTCTCTGTCTCCCCAACAGCAAACAGAGAGAACCGCAAGAGCCACGACCTTGACAGCGGCTGTCGCGCATCGCGTCACCGGAGATGGCTTTAGAAATTGCTTCTTTTCACCTCCTCATTTCTTTTTTCAGACAACACAATATCCCGTTATCTGCTGTTCACCTGGTCTACCTGCCGCCCCTCGACTCACCGAAGCTTTTCGATGCAGCCTCCATGCCGCGGATCGATGCCGGTGTGGAACAATTATCCAATCCAAGGCTGAGCTCTTAAACATACCGAAAGTCCTCACGCCGCCAAGAGCATCAATGAGGCCGCGGATTGGCCTCCTCCTGCAGCATACATTGCCAGTTTGCCGTCTGCGTCTAGACTTTTACCTATCAACACCATCAGCTGCTGTGGGCACACAAGCAAACAAGCATATACGGGGCAGGGCACAAGCAGGCCAGCAGATCCTTGCTGGGCTATCACTGCAGCCCCCAAAACGCCAATGGCAATCTGTCAAAAGCCCTGCATCATGATCATTGGCACAGAAACAAGGAACAGGAAACCCTGCCTGCACGGCTTGATGCTGTGTTGATGTATTAGGTATCGGGCCTGCCTCTTCGGCTCGTTTCTCCGCCTGCTATCGACTTTCTGGGCTGGCTGGTTCGGACTCCACTGTGATAGTCTTCTAGAACCAGCATCACAACCGGGGCGTCGGATCAAAGTGCCCGGCTTGACATCTATCACATCTCCTAGTATTCACTAGCCCGCCCGCCGCTGGCAAGGTTGCCGCTTCGCTGCCGAGGGCAGAGATCGATCACCCGATCTCAACAGCCCCATCCACCGGGACCGTCGGTCATCGGCAAGGGGTGAACGGGCAAGTCATGTCCCTGATCAGTTGGGCACCAATGCGACCTTGGATCTTTGATTGCAATGCATCGTGTGCTCTATCAGAGGCGGTCTGGCGCCAGCCGTGTGGCTTACAAAACACGCCATGCCGAGCAGGTTCCCATTTACTGTATAGATGCACAACATAATTTCTCCCCGCTCCTATCCCTGATCACCACGCACGCCGCGGCAGATATCAGATGTCTGGCTCTCCTCAGCTTCACCCCTCAGCAGTCTGTGCTGTCCCCCCACAATCTCCAAGGCTCCCGTATGAGCTGTCATTTGTTTCTTGATTTTGGTGAGACATATTGCTCATTCGTAGTCATACTCTGATGGGGTGAAGTCACTTCGTGTATCTCCTCGGCTGGACTGCGGTTGTTCGACCTCCTGCTTGCTTCCAGGGGTTGACCCTGTTTTAATTCCCTGCTGCAGATCGATAATTCCCCCACGGCAGATCATGGTTGTGCTCATCTGCGACCTTGGATCACCTCCTACCGTGATCCAATGGCAAGATGGGGGACAATATGTTTCAAGCGGGAGTTCCCATGCATCAGGAAATGCTCCAATGCACCCCCACATCCTCTCTACCCTCATGAGGCAGTTGCGAATCTGCTTCTGGCTCGTATCTTCTTGCCGTAGCGGAAGAAAATATAGGGGAACGGCAGAAGAGCCAGGGTTACGAATGCCAACAGGCCAGTTGCCCATTGGAAGCCCAGCTTCTCATACATCTGATACCCAAACAGCGGGAAGGCGGCTGCATGCAAAGTTAGCCATAGTGGTCAGGCCACGAAGCAACAGACGTCACCGGGAAGATCCAGCTGAGCACGCAATGACACGTCGTGGCACCCAGAAAATCAGAGACAAGACTCACCTGCGAATGAGCATCGTACCAAGGCATTAGAGGCCAGGGCGCTCGCTGCATATCGTGGGTAGGCGGCCACCTACACAAAACAAGCCACCAACTCGTATCAGCACTTCTCTTCGGACTCCGTCCAATACATTTGCTCGGTGACGGGGCTGTGGGGTTACAAGCCAAACCTGTCTGTGTATCCTCAGACAGGCCGGGCAGTTTTTTTTCCCTCTTTTTTTCCTCCTCGCTGGGACGTCTGGGGCTACACTCACCAGGAAAGTAAAGACGCCTGTGAAAGCGAACGACATCCTGCGGGACAACCGGTTAGCTGCATGAGTCTTGCATGACCCGGATATGCGAGATTTCAGGAGCGCCAGTCAGGGCAAGTGCTCAGATGACTCTGACAAAGCTATTACTAAGGGGAAAGGGGGCGGTAGGGCCCTGGGAGCTTGCGTCAAGGTGCAGCAACGACGCGTCTATCGTCAGGCGCACTGTCCTCGAGGACAGCCGCGCCTTGTCCCTGCACTCGTGGGCTGGGAGACCAGAAGAAGGTCGGAGTACCGGCCGGATAGGGCCCCTTCCGGTGCCGCGATCCGGGCACCATTCGCCGCAATCTTTCCCTCCTCCCCCTTGTGGTCCCCGTACCCGCAGATCATGTTCTTTTGCCGTGATACGAGTGAAGATCCTACCTCAGAGACAAGCAGGCACGGACGGAGGTGTTGAAGAATGCGGGGAGGACGGCGACTTACCCAAGCCCAAATACGGCTGAGCCGATAATCGGCACAATCCAGTGAATATCCGGTGTGCTGGTGAACCCAAACCAAAACAGACCTCCAGTGATCAGTGGAGCACCGAAAATGACCTGGGGCAGCTGGTCCTCAGGCTCGTCCCTGAGTTCGCCGGTTTTCCTCAGTCGATCCTCTCTCAACGAGCGCCTAACTCGGTCCCAGAGAGGAGTGAGGGCGCACGCCAGGACCATGGACACCAACATGCCGGTGAAGGTCAGTCCGACCTGCCAGAGGTTGAAACCGTGGTTCGTTCTGAAGATCAGGGGGAAAGCTCCAAAGAACAGATACAACATTCCGAGCAGCACGGCTGTGTAGACATTCAGAATCACAGCCATCGGCTCGTGAAGCAGAATCTGGAAGGGCCTCAACAATGACAACCCAACTGTCACAGGGATCGATCTTGTTGATCGCTCAATGGGCGCATAGTACCGCTCATCCCCCGTTTCCGCCCTGATCTTCTTGGCCTTCCTCGCCAGCAACACGGGATCTATATGCCCTTGTCAGCAAAACATTCTTTCCTTCTTTTTCAGTCTACACTTACGATAAGTCTCGGGCACGCCCAAAGCCAACCCCAACAACGTCGCTCCTCCCAGAGCCATCAAATACCAATGCATCCACCTCCAATCACCGCTGTACATGACAAACAGTCCTCCAATAAACGGCCCCGTGCTGGGGCCAACAAACGGCGACAAGGAAAACACAGCCATGGGCATCAACATTTTATCACGCGTAAACATGTCGCTCACTGTTCCTCCAGACACGCTCAGAAAAGCACTTCCCGCCAAGCCTTGGAAGAAGCGGACGATGATCATGGTGTGGATGTTTTGAGCCAGGGCGGAGGGAAGGACAAAGATGATGAAGGCAATGAATGAGGCGAGGTAGATTGGTCTTCTGCCGTAGAACTCGGCGAGAGGGGACCAGAAGGGACCCAGGGCTATGCCGAGGACGTAGGAGGACAGGGCCAGGGTTGCTATCAGGCGGGTTGTGTGGAATTCTGGGAGCATCGGTCCGTATGAGGCTGTGTAGATCGCTGAGCCGTGGGTTCTGGGGGTTTGTTAGTATAAGGGGCGGAAGGGAGGGCATGCATTGGGGGGCAACATACACACAAAAGGACCCAATGGAGGTGATGGCGATGACGAGCCACTTTCTCCAAGAGGGCATGGACCGCGGGTTGAGAGGGTCGAGGTCGCCGTCGGTCCAGGTTACCTCGAAGGGGTCGACCTCGGCAGTGTCCCCGTTGGGGTGTGCCGCCGGGTCGGCGGTGTTGACATCCGGTTCTAGGTCTGAGTCGACGAGGTTGTCAACGCCATAGCCGTTGTTGGAGCGTTCACGGTGTAGCGTGTTGAAGCTTGGCCGCCCGGGATGTGCGGATGCTGCCGTGGAAGGACGGATGGGTTCGAACTTGGCCGTTGACTCGCCCTTGATTGAGGCTTCTGTTACCGATGCAGAGCTTGGTGTGGATGCCTCCTTGTCGTGGAGCTTTTCTGACGGTGGGTGTGAGACCCCCCTTTCGAGGTCCTCTTTGTTCATGTTTGTTTTCTGGGTGGGTGTTGTTGTTGCTTCTCTCCCTGGTGGTGTTGTATGGTTGCGATGATTCGGTTGGTGTAAGTCTCCTTTTTATATTTTTTGGAGATCGCTTTTCATCTTTTTTTTTTCTCCTCTCGTCTGTCAGATATGTCTAGACTACTGGTGGTGCTGGTTGCCGGAGTTTTCCGCAGAATGCGAGTCGGAACCGATGTTCGGTATTGTCAACGTTATGATTCCCGATCACTTTTTCAATATCACTTTTTGTAGAGTCCGAGAACGGGTGTCTGAAGGGTTTGTGTGTTCGGATCACAAAACTTTAAAGTTATTGACGATCAATGATCCTTATAAAGCAGAACACAACCAAGTACAGCAATACCTGAAAGCCAAGAGAATATTTATTGAGTGGCCCATCTTACAATGTCCCGAATGAGGCAAGTGGCCCCTGGTCCTTCTATCGCTGGATGCCGACTGCCGGAGTGTTGGTTCTCTCGGTCTAACACTGAATAGGTGATGGTGGTGTGGTAAAGGATCCTCCTTCATTGCAACATGGAGGACCAAGCCTCAGTGACGGTCAAGGCTCTCGGGGATATGGACTTGCTCCGGCCGATACACGGTTTGTTCATTCAACTTGATTATTTCCGTGGGATCATCACATCGTATTGTTGTCAAACGAGAAGGGCGACCCCTTCTCTGATGTCACTTGTTCGGCAAATTCATCCACCTACCTTACTTAGTATATCCTTCGATCGGTAAATTATTACAGCTCGTCAGTTTGTTTACGCAGGGATATCCTTTCGGTATGCACTAGAGGATTTCGTGTCGGTGACAAAGCAAACCAGGGGGAGATATCATCATCGTCATACATAACTGAAGCAACTTTGGGAAAAAGCATTTTCCATTGTTCTTGGGGGGCCTGGGGCCATGTTACATACCTACTCCCCGCCACCCACCCACACCACCATTTTATTGGATCACGCGATTGAATTTTTTCTCCAGTGAACAAAACCAATGACAGGTGGATTTGCGGAGTATTCCTAACGAGTTTGAAAAAAGCGGAGGGAAGGGGGATCCTCTTCTCCGCATGCTCAAAAACATTGAAGGTCGACATGGGATCGTTGCTGATGAATGATGGATGACGACCCCTGTTCTACGTCGCCTCCAATTGATAGATACGGGTGACTAACCTTGGAAGTTTACACAGTGTGGTCTTACAAACAGCGAGAAAAGCGCGAGCCCGTCTCTTAACGCCGCTAGCTTATGCTTTCTTTGAAAGGAAAGAAATCACAGCAACAAAACTCGGTTGATAATACTAGCTCAGACCGAGTTATCACCGCCCCTATCATTTGAAAGTTTGCGTAGAGAATACGAAACAGGGGTTGCTTCGGCATTTCGTAACTCCCGAGGTTCGGAGGCCATCTCCCGGACGGACGGTTTGGCGTTTATCGAAGTACCGGCATTTGATCCGGGATGCCGGCACCTGAAAATGTCTTGGATTCCGGAGAGCCTCCGTTTGTTTCTTTCTCTTTTTTCTTGTTTTTGATATATAAATGCTGTTGCTCGAGGAGTATGCATATATGTATTGTACCATTCGCTTGTGCGTATATGTGCCGAAACTATCTATCTGAAAAGAACAATATAAAATAAAAGGGCAAATTTCCGCCACAGCTAAACCTGAAATCGGAATATCTTCCAATCATTTCAGGCATACAACAGGTGGATGATACCTGTCGTGTTTTCTCTATAAAAGAATCCGCCGATGCATATATGGTCGTGTTACCACCCCGTTTACAATGCTGTAAAAAACCAAAACTCCCAACTCCATCGCAAAAAAGAGATAGAACCTGCAACACACCAAACTCAACCACCTATGCACACCATCAAAACTATCTCTATTTACACCAGCTTTTGCCTCAATAATACTCTGGCAAGTCCGAAAAGCTGGGGATGTCCGAGATCTTGCAGTTGAATTCCCGTTCATAAGCCTTTGCCGGCAACACGCCAGCGGCCATGCCCTTTTTATAGCTCCATTGTGCTCTACCCAGTATATGTCAGCAACTTGAAGAGAGAAGGAGGGAGAGTGAACAGCAAAAAAAAAAAGAAAAAAAAAACTTACGCGCTCTCCGTATCCCAAACCCAATAGAACCAACCCCACCCCTTCTCGAAGCTCGACATCTGCGCCTCCGCAAACATCTTCAAAAACTTCTTGTAAGCTGGGCTCCACCTGCTCGGATCAGCGTTGGCCTCGTCACAGCTGCACCTCCTGTCCTGCGTCGGACACATCGGCTCGGTGATATCACCAATCCCCGCAGGATTTCCCGTGATGTACGTCCCCGTCCACCGATTGCCCCATCCGACATTGGTCAAATACTTCGCGCAATCGGTATCGGCCTGAGACCACTCGGCGACGAGGGTAGGTCCGTATCCCGTGCTGCGGTCCATGCTTTGTTGTGTCTGCTCCGTCCACCCTTCGCAGGCGAACTTGACTTTCTGGGTGTGGTTATAGACGATCTGAGCCTCGTTGAAGATGACGTACTGGTGCACGTCGAGTGCGGCGTTGCTTAGATCTTGGAGTTCTCCTTGCCAGTTGTGTAGACCCCTGAACCCATCGCCAAAGACGACAATGGCGTCTGTGACACCGTTCTTTCGTATAATGTTGTAGGCGTCGGTGGTCCACTGCAGGACAGCAGGGACGGAGAGCACGGTCATCTTCGGCTCGTTTGCAAGTCCATAATGTGAGATTATGTTCTTGTAGCGAGGTTGGGCGAAGAACTTGGACAGCCGGTCATGCATATCCAGTCCGCGTTGAGCGTTGGTATTGCCGTCTGTGCCGTTGAGCCAGCCGATAGCTCCGAGACGACCTGAATGGTTCCATCCGTTCTGACTACCAGGCAAACCGTGGACATCAAGGTTAACCCGGAGACCATACTTGCGGCACCATTCGATCGCGCGAAGAAGATAACGCCACGAGGTGCGGAAGAGATAGGGTTCACCATCGTAAACTTGGACAGCCCAGTAAGAGAATGGGATACGGACATGATCGAGGCCTGCATCAGCAATCTCCTTGAAGGTAGTTTCAGTGACGAACGTGGCGTAGTGTTTCTCCAAGACCTGTTCGCACCGCGCAGCAAGATACCTGCAAAGGGTGTACTCGTCCACGATCCCCAAAGCAGAAGCATAGTTGAACAGTGATGGCGTGATGAACGGCTCGAGTGATAACCATCCACCCACATTCACACCCCTTGCTGGTAATTTCGAGTAGTCTCCCCAAGGGTCCTTCAGCGCCGGAACTCTGCTGTTCGCCCTCCCCGAATCATCCCAGTCCGTGTACAGCCCCATCACCGGCAAATCGCCCACCGTCTGATCCGTATAAGTCAAGTTGAAATCATCGGTGCTGGCCCATACGAACGGATTCAACCACGATGGCGCATCCTTAGGGATACTGTCCGGCGAAATGCCACCCAGCCCCTTCCCACCTCCACTTCCCCCAGGACTGCTCCCCTGATTTCCATCATCACCGCCCTTCCCAGCATTGGGAACCACCACAGCCGCAACGATGATGATAATAATCAGAACCACCACAGAAACCCAAATCAAAATACCTATTCTCCGGTCAGCACTTTTCCCTCTCCGGTATCCTCAACCACACTCACATAAATTCTTCCTCTTCTTATACCAAGGCGCAGGCTTTCCATCCCACATCTCAACCTGCTCAATCACCTTCCTACCTCCCCTTCCCCCTCCCCCTCCCCCTCTCAACATACTACTCTCCTCGCTCTCCGTCGTCGCTTGCCCGCCACCAAACCCGGCGAAAGCACCACCAATGCCACCTCTCAACTTCCACCCACCCCGATTCGTAACCCTCCCTTCCTCCATCATCGCGCCACTAACCACTCGTCCTCTGTCCTTATCCCTCTCCCTGCGTCTCTGCTCCTCTCTTCCCCTCGTCTTTTGTCGAATAGGCGGAGAATCCAGTCCCTCCCCGGGCTCGACGTCAATAACTTCATATCCTCCCCTGCCCGCATGATGGCTACTGCGCTCGCGAGTTCGTTCCCTTGGCGGTCCTCTTCTGTCGCTTTCGTAACCTGCTGCCGCTGCCGCTGCGAGTCCTGCTCCTACCGCAACTCCGGCTGCTGCGCGACTTCGTTCTCTGGTCCGTTCGCGCCGGCGGTGTTCCCTCTCCCTCTCTCGATCGCTATCTCGCGCAGCGCGTTCTCTTTCCCGCGTTCGATCTCTCTCTCCTCCTCCTCCTGCTGCTGCGCCCCGTTCCCTAGTTCGCTCTCGTTCCCTCGTCCTATCCCTAGGGGTTCGCTCACCGTCCCGTATAGGACCCTGCTTCACGCCGGCTTTCAAATTGGCTTTATTAAGCTGGGCGAGCGCAGCAGCAGAGAGGGCTTTATTTGACGACGGCGCAGATGAGGAATCAGCCCGGCTGCGACGTCTGCGCCTGCGCTCTTCCCGCTCTGCGTCGGTGGCATCTGCGTCTCGGTCATGATCTTGACCGCCCGGACCGCCGGAGCGATGGCGAGAACGATTTTGGTTCGCGCGCGGTGGACGACTACGATCTCGGTCGTGGGAGGAGTAGCGATTTACCCGCTCGCGGTCGGAGGAGGGGTCGCGGGGCATGGCTTGCGGTTTTGGTTATGGCGGGATGTATGGTCAGGAATGAGAATGAAATTGCGGTGAGGGGGATGATCGCATTGTGTTGATCAGGAATGTGCTTTATTGGCGATAGCTGCAAAATTGAGTGGTAAACAAAAATCGCCAAAATGCCCGTACTACACCCCCCCAAGAAAAAAACTTGGAAGCAAACACCAATTGAATTCAAGTCTTCAAGTTTGACGATTGTCTCGGCCACGTCATTTTTCCTTGGAAATAGGTTACCAACCACCCGCTGCGGATTTGTCTCCCCTGGCGCGCCCAGCCCAAAAAATCGCAGAGTGCTCCAGTCTGAATTGTTGACTGGGTGACTGGGAAACGGTATCCCCCAAATTTAGTATATAACATGGGAACCTGGAAGGAGGCTAAGGGCGGCGTGCAGTTGGCCAACCCTGTTTTCAACATCAAGACATGCTTTTGCTTACAAGTAAACGCAAGAACTGGTCAACCACTGGGCGTTTCATCTCTTCAATTCTGAAAGGTCCAATTGTTGACATCCAACCCCTGTCGATTTTGTCCCGAATGCTTGCAGACACAAATGGGATTGGGGGTCTGAGAGCAGCGCGGGGAAAGGCGTCTGCGGGGCTCCACGCAGTTCCTGGCACCTGCACTAACACGGCCCTGGTCTTGTCCATCCACGGTTCATCAGACGGGATGGTCTAACAAAGCCGTTGCAAGCCGCGACAATCCCAGCGTCATCCAGCTCACCTCCTCAACTTTGTCTCTGAGAAGTTCGTTTGCACTTTCTCCTTGCTTGATCCTGATAATGCAGACCTTCTTTACTTTGAGATTGGATTCTTCAACAAGAAACTTACCATGAAGAACTCGCCGATCCGCCCCATCTCCCGGGCACTTACACGTATATCATCTTCAGCAAACCGCAATGCGCCACTGCCGGCGGCCCTGCTCCTCTCGTCAAGACGACATTACTCTACACACCCACCCAATGCCAAACTAAACCTCCCAACAGACTACTCAACCACCCCTTTACTATCTCACACCGCCCAATCAGCCTTTAACAACCCCGAACTACCTCCCGAAGTCCGCAATGGAACAACCAAGCGCATGAACCTCTTCCAAGCCATCAACGATGCCCTTGCTACCGCCTTGGCCGAAGACGAATCAGTCCTCATCTTCGGTGAAGATGTTGCCTTTGGCGGAGTCTTCCGCTGCACAGGCAAGCTGGCAGAAACATACGGCGGCGAGAGGGTATTCAACACCCCGCTCACTGAACAAGGCATCATGGGCTTCGCTATTGGCGCCGCAGCAGAGGGAATGCGCCCTGTCGCCGAGATCCAGTTCGCAGACTACGTCTACCCTGCCTTCGACCAGCTCGTCAACGAGGCGGCCAAGTTCCGCTACCGCGACGGCGCATGTGGACGAAGTGCGGGCGGGCTGACTGTTCGTATGCCCTGTGGCGGAGTGGGTCACGGCGCGCTGTACCACTCGCAGTCCCCCGAAAGTCTGTTTACGCACATTCCCGGCTTGAGGGTCATCATGCCCCGATCTCCATTGCAGGCCAAGGGACTGTTGCTAGCTGCGATTCGAAGTAATGATCCGTGTGTATTCATGGAACCAAAAATTCTGTACCGTGCAGCTGTTGAACAGGTCCCGACTGCAGCCTATGAGTTGCCATTGTCTAAGGCTGAGATTTTGAAGGAAGGGTCTGATCTGACGATTGTGTCATATGGTCAGCCCCTGTATAAGTGTATGGCAGCGCTCAAGCAGGCCGAGAAGGATCTGGGCATCTCGGTTGAGTTGATTGATTTGCGGACTATTTATCCGTGGGACAAGGAGTGCGTCTTGAAGAGCGTAAGAAAGACTGGGCGCTGCATTGTGGTACATGAGGCCATGGTCAACGCTGGTGTTGGCGCAGAAGTGGCGGCTGCTATCCAGGAGGATCCGGAGACGTTTGTGAGGCTGGAGGCTCCTGTTGCTCGGGTTGCTGGATGGAGCATACACACGCCTCTGTTGTATGAGCAGTTTAATGCCCCAGATGTTGCGAGTAAGTGGTTTTCTCTGTGTCCTGTTGTGAAGTAAAATTGAGAAGATGCTGACTTTGTTTTACCTAGGAATATATGACAATATCAAGAAGGTCCTTGGATTTTAAAGTTTGGGTTGACAGGACAGATTAAAATCCTAGAAAGCAAAGCAAGCACGGCGTTGATGGAAGAATTCGAAATAGCGTTTGAAGTCCCTTGTCTTGCATATTTATTTTTCTTGGGTGTAGATAGGGTTGCGATGTGAAGTCGATATAAATCTTGTCGAATATATGCTCGTATATAACATCAGCATCATATCTTCTGGTTGCAGGAGGCTCCTGTCTGTCAATGCATGTGCAAGGAACAAGAAACTCAAAATGATAAACTTTGTTTGACAAGTGTCTGACGGCAGGCAACATCCTGGTTCTTGGCACCCCGTTTGAGGTGCGCTGGGTGTCCACCAGTGCCCCGCATCCTTGGTCTCAATCAAACTGGCTGCCCGCTGTTGCCCAGGACAAGCCCGCGACCTGAACTACGAAGCATTAACAAGGGCGCGCAGCATATCCAAAACCGCCATTCTGTTCACAGAAGACCGCCATGTCATCAAGCAAAGCAATTGTCTCCTCCTTTGTTGAGGGGGCGCCCCCAGGAGAGGTGGGTTTATCACTGCCCAATTCAGCTCTGAGTTCATCAACAGCTCGCTAACCCAAGCCCCTATCTAGCTGGCAGATGTTATCGCAGGCAAGCTCCTTTCACTTACCGCTGCAACAACCCATCCGTTAGAGAACATGCCCTGACCGATATCCCCACCAGACATCAAGTCCTTGACCATCTCCGAGCCTGACCTGGTGAGCGACCTCGGTCCGGCCTTTCAAAAGTACAACGAGGAACAGTTCACGACAGTCAAGCTTCCAGGAAGCAGCCAGTCCGTCATTATCAGCTCACACAGCTCCGTCGGCAACGGCCGGTATTACGATGTCGAGAGCTCGTGCAGCTTTGCTTTCGACCATATCACACAGAAAGCCAGCGCAGTTGAGAGCCGCGTATTGGAGGTCGAGCAGAAGGACCTATTGTGAGGGAAGACCCTGCAACATTTTGAAATAGGTGTACTGATACGGCGACAGGAAATCGATACTCAAGACCCTTTCTACATATGTCTCTGAGCACTTCCCGAACGCAGCCTATGGTGCCTACCCGATAGAGAGCGACTCCAAGGTGGCCATCATTATTGTCGCCAACAAGTACAGCCCTAACAACTTCTGGTATATCGACCCCGGGGCTTACAAGATGGAGAAAGCGCACGAGGCTAACATGGGCATACGACAGGAATGGCCGCTGGCGCTCCCTTTATATCTTCGATGTCTCCAACAACTCCCTGGAGGGCTCCCTCAAGGTTGATGTTCACTACTACGAGGACGGCAACGTACGGCTCCTGACGAATAAGCCCGTGTCCACAACGGTGGCTTCGGGCACGGGTGCTGGTATCGTCAAGGAAATTTCCGCCGCCGAGAAGAAATACCAGGAGGAGCTGAACCGAAGCTTCACCACCCTTAGCGAGGGTGCGTTTAAGGCCTTGAGAAGACAACTGCCGGTTACGAGACAGAAGATTGAGTGGGACAAGGTGGCCAGTTATAGACTTGGGCAGGATATCGGTGGCGGAAGCTCAAGGAGATGATTGAAGATTTCCGGGTTGTTGTGTTAACTGGTTCGTCTTGTAATAATTGGGCAGCGCGAGCGTAAATAGTTTCCTTCGGGGAGGGGGTGGGGGAATCGAGACGGTGGGCAAGAAGAAGAAAAATCCGGTGTCAGTCATATAATCCGGTGGCCGGAATCGGGTATCGGAGTCGGTGGGGACCTCCTCCAGCTGTGTCCATCCCCCTCAGTTTGCTGACACTGCATGATAAAGAAAGAGATTACGAATATGTCTATCCGATAAAGCTTACGATGCATTGTTTAACGTCGTTAAGATTTGTGCTTACACCGAGGGCCGAAGCGTTCGCACAAGAAATGGTGGCCGGAAAACGGTGGCCGTTCACTTGCAGCGAACTCGCACGAGGAAACTTGGGACGAGGGATACCCTGAGTTGTTGATTGATGCCAGTGGCAGATCGCATCCCCTTTCTTTGCAGCAGATCTTCGGCCACTCCTCGACCCATTTGTAACCTTACTCGGCTCTCGTGGAGACCGGGCGAATCAGAACCTATGTTGCACAAATTTGGAAGTTTCTGATTGGTGCATTCGGCGTCTGGGGAGTTTGTTGAAGAGAATCCCAGCACGCCCAGCCCCAAGTCCCAGCTGGCACCCAGACGATGGGCGACACTCCCCCACTGTTTGGCTGCACTGGCTGGCAGGGTGGCGCTGTGGCTCTAGTGCCAGATTGCCGTCTGTCGTGCCCGGACTTGTTGAGATTCGGGCTGCTCCATAGCCGAAGTCAGGACTTTAATCTTTTTTTTTTTTTTTTTCTCTTCACCCCCATTCCCTCGCAAACTTATCCCCAGACTCCCGTTGCTGCCTCCCAGACGCATTCGATCTCGTTGCTCTTGAGCCTCTAAATTTTAGTACGTACATTCACTGAATTTCCGCCCATTGCGCGCCGTCCCGGACCCCCCTTGCGCGTATCTTGCTAACAGCCGAGTTGTCCTCGTCTCGCAGAAAAATTCCCGTTCACAACACACCGACTCAGACAATATGGCCGCCCTCCAGGAGCTCACCTACCAGGATGTTGCCGAGCACAACACCAAGAAGGACCTTTACTGCGTAATTCACGACAAGGTCTACGACATCACCAAGTTCGTAGATGAGCACCCGTAAGTCTACCCGTTTGCTGCGCCTATCGCAGTTGCCCCTTATCTCTCCTCCTTTCCCCAAATTCAGACCGGCTGTTTTCGTCCCTCTCCCCCGCATCGGCACCCAATCCCATTTCCGAGAGACCGAAGGCGCGAGAACTATAAACCAGCACGCAAATTACTAACATTGGAATATACAGAGGTGGCGAGGAGGTCCTTCTCGACGTTGCTGGCCAGGATTCCACCGAGGCTTTCGAGGATGTCGGCCACAGCGACGAGGCCCGTGAGACCCTCGAGCAACTCCTTGTCGGTACCTTGAAGCGCAGCGTGAGTTTTTGCCCCCGTTCTTTTGTTTCGCTGGAATCAGACGAGAGGAAGATCGCATTTTGCTGACATGAATTTCTCCGTGAAATAGCCCGGCGACCCCAAGCCCAAGACTCCTCAGCCCGGTGCCGTTTCCCCTGCCGCCAACAACCAGAGCGCCGGTCTCGGTTCTGCTCTTTACTTCGTTGTCCTTATCGGTGGTGCCGCTGGCTACTTTGCCTACCAATACCTCCAGCAACAACAAGTCGCTCAGCAGGCTTAAACAGTCAATTCAGAAGGGCACGGTGTTCAAACTTTTTCTTTGATGAATTGGGTCACGCTGGGAGGATATAGAGGAGTTTCGGGGTCTGGTCCTTTTGTGCTGCCACCACACACATATACGCAGAAGGATCCGCACGCAGTCAAACCGTTCGGCCTTCTTGCATATCGTCCCCCTAACTCCACGAGATGATTGGGGATAAGTTCGGGGGTCGAGCGCGGAAAAGAACGCGAGGACTACCAAATCCAATCGGTTCTATCCATCTCGGGGGGGATTTCTAGGACGTCTCCAGGGGGGTTTCAATGGCTTGACGATAAATCTCTTTCTGCTTTTTGTGTGTTTGCCAGAATTTCGTTCGGATTCCCATTATTTTGCGAGCGAGTCAACAGCAAGACGAGACCTTTTTCGATGACACTTACTTTATACCGGTTTTCTTGGTAGGGTTGGGAGTCGAGGGAGGCAATGCAGTTTCTGCAATCAAGCACATAGCTAATAGACTTTGTAATTTCCCCAAGACGCTGCTGAGTGTGACTTTGTATACGAAAAAAAAAAATATTGTACTTGTGTCGTGGCATTATTCAAATGGCGAAGAAGGGGTTTCAAAGGCCGTTGTTTGATGTGCTGGTGTGCAGGGTCGCATTGGTCCATGCGCTGGACACCTTCTTTCATCCCAAACAAGGATATGCCATTCATGGCTTTTTCCATCTTGTGGCTCCTCACTCTTTCCAACACTTTGCGCAGCTCAACACCTTAAGTTCTCAAAGCGCACAATCAACGGCTCGACGTTCCCGGGCTTTAATTGACCGCTGGCAGTTGGCAGGCTATACTTTACCAATTTCACGGTCGGTTAATTTCCAGCAGCTGACAACCGACAAGCTGCAGCGCCAGCAGCAGCAACCAAGCAGCCGGGAACTTTGACTAAGCCTCGCAATAGGTCGGCTTGCCCTTTTCCACACGGCAACCTTCTTTTGACTGCGGCAACTTGCAAACTGCAATTCTTGGTCGGATCACTCGTTGATTCTTTTGCGCGAAAACCGACTCGACCAGCCCACCTTCGCTTCTTTCTCCGCCCTCGTTCCGATACCGAATTTATCGACGACAGCCGCTTCGAGACTGGACTCGGCGGCGCGCAAACCCTCGATTCTGAACAAGCCCAACAAAGTTCGAGAACCATTCACCACACGGCAACCATGTCGAGCAAATTCGAGCGCGAAAAGGCCAGCTTCGCAGCCAGCATGGCTGCTGCGGCATCTATGAGATCGGCGCCCTCCGGTTCAGCGGTCAACAACGTCGTCAAGCGCGGGACTCTCGCTCCACCTTCCCCTTCCCCTTCAGTAGGCTCGACCACATCCGGCGCAGCAGTCGGCACGCCCTCAAGGCGAGATCGCGATGCAGCGAGTACGCCCAACAACATTGTGTTTTCGCAGCCGGCGATGACGGGCACGGGCGACAGCGTCATTTCCCAGATGGCATACGCTGTTTCCTGGCTGAGAGGGAAGGACGAGCCGCAGCCTTACAATGCTGTGTTGGGATATTTATCATATACCTCGAGACCAGAAAGCGACCAAGAGTTTTTTGTCGAGCAGATGAGGAGACACCCGCAGATTCAGTGGATACCGGATTCGAATTTGAGCGAGCAGACGTGGAGGACGGGAAAGTACCTGCACCGGCCTGCTATTCCCGGAGTAAAAAGCAAGACTACGTTGCTGGGTTACCTGCAGAAGAAGACGGATGCGAGCGGGGTCAGTGTGAAGGACTTGAAGGATGGGTGGCCGGACTGCGATGCGGCGATCACGGAGTTGGAGTTGGAGCATAAAGTTCTGGTCGTGAGGGCGAAGAAGGACGGGGTGGCGAGGATGGTGTGGTTGGATGATTCAAGTTTGGCGCAGGAGATTGATCCCCAGCTGAAGATGATGTGGACGAGGGTGGAATTGCCGAGTTTGGAGACCATTGCGGCGAGATTGATTGCTGCTGGGCAGAAACCGGCTAGTGAGGATCCGAGGAACAAGGTTGTTGTTCCGGGCTCGGGGGCGGATAAGAAGAAGAAGAGGGCACAGAGGCGGACGGGCAAGAGCACGAATACGCACATGGAGCATTTGTTGAAGGATTATAGCCATATGAAGCGGTAAAGGTGGGTTGAGCGACAGCTCTGGGGGTCTGGGCGCGCAGACTCCTGGGGCTCATGACGATTTGAGAGAAATACGGCATTGGGAAACGGCGTTCTTACAGGAGTTCTTTCGGTTTGGGACAAGCGGAGATGCGGATGGGCATTTTCATGAGCCGGGCGGTATAATGGGGAGGTTCACTTTGCTGCCTTATTTCTTCCTTGATTCTCTGGGCAATAGAGGGGGATAGATTCACCAAACCATCACATTATCACACAAATACTACAAAAGCGAAAGTATGAAGAGAGCAGAATGCATTCATGAGGAGCGGGAAACTGGGATTTACACACACACGTCCGCACACACACACACACACACACACAAAAAAAAAAAAAAAAAAAAGACTGGAGCTTTTTCTGGGAGTAGAGCGGACTTGCGATGGCAGGTACAGAAAGAAAGAATGAAAAGAAATAGGCTCTTTAGCGCATATCTCTGAATGAAAAGTACTTCAAAATTGTGTTGCGTTTGTATGTGTTTTGTTTGTCATGTTCATCCAGGGAGTGGTGTCCTGGCTGGCTATCTAGGACATTGCTCCTCGAGTAGGAGGCACTGCAGTTGGCGTTGGACCGTTTCCTGGCTGTAGAAGAGCCTCGTCCAGCGCAATTGTTTGATTGGTGTTCGAGGCATTCTTCTCAACATCTTGATAACCATCAAATTTGAAATGCTTTCGTGATTGCATACATTCCCACCACATGCAAAGAGCAATAGCGAAATGGCGACCACCTTCCTCTTCCCCCCCCCCCCCCCCCCCTATGCGTACCGCGCCCTCCTTCACCCTGTTCTTGTACTAGGTACCTTTCAGGTTCTCACTCAAGGCTCACTTTCAATCTCGGGAGGGAAAGTCCCAAACAATGCCATTAGATGCTGTGTGTCGCCTGGGCTGAGGGGCTTCCCATCTGATGTTGCTTTGGCTAGCATTCGGAAATCTGCTTCTCATTTAGCACGTTTCATACCTATCTAGGTAGGTAATCAAAAATGCTTTGGTGGGTCGAGAAACTCACAGTCAACGTAGTGCCCTGCTCCCATGTTAGCAAATTAATCTTTTTTTTTTCTTGTAAGAAGGGAGAGGGACAAAGAGGGGAAACTTACCAGGCGTAGCAGTCATGTAACATTCTGCGTCTTCCGTCTGGCTGGCGTTTTTGAAAGTATGGATCTGGTATTTTTGTTATTATTGGTATCGAAGACTTGACTTTTTTTTCATTTTTCTTTCTTTCTTTCTTTTTTTATATGGGAGGGGGCCTGATTGAATACATACCGCACCGGGTGGAACAGTCATTAGGTCTCCTGCCGAGGCTGTTGATTCACCTTCTGGGGTGACAAATGTGAGTTGTCCTTGGGGGTTCGATGTCATCAGTCACTTTGATTCCATTACATGCATAGGTGGGGAGAGATGTGTATGTATGTATGTAGCACCTTTGGTGACGAGGAACAGCTCATCATGGAAACGATGCCTTAACAACTAACTTCAGTATCCCAGTGAAGGTGAATGGGGGTGCGTGGTGTACGTATATACCAATGCATAGGCGGCCCAGACTTGCCAGCCGGTACTTCAAGTAAGATAGCACTGACTCTATCCCCTGTTCGTGAGCCATCCTCGAGGACTCGAATGATCAAGGGACCGACCCGGAGGACTTCAGCGTCGGCTTTGCGTGCTAGGTTTACTGGGTGGGGGCCCCGGAGTGGCATTTTAGATCCTGAGGTATAATTTGAGAGGGGTTGGCCAGCAAATCGTTGGGTGTGAATGTGAAGTTGGGAATGGGCAGAGATTAAATACTAGTTGGGTGGGTGCAAGGATAACGTGTGTTGAACGCAGAAGTGTGGAAGACGTATAAATGTGGGTGTTGAATGCAGGCGGAAATACCCCGGAGTTCCGAGCTGGGCGCCGGCAGCCTGAACAGAGGAGGCTGAGCCTGACTAGACAATGAAAATACACCTAGTTCACGGTTATCACATCGTAAGCATCCCTTAGCTTATGTAAGAAATGAGACGAGAAGGTGCTTTGGCAAATAATTTACTTCTTACCTCTCTCTCATCTTAGATTACGCTCATCACCGCCTTCAATCAATGAAGATTCCCATCATGCGTTTCAGAGTGAGGTGTATTTGTACGTCCGAATCCCGGATAACTCAACTACATACCTGATAGCAACGTAGTAAGTAGCAGGTGATGGGGTGGGTGGGTATATATAATTTCCAACTTTGACCAAAACACGCACGCTTCGAGCCACGACAAACGACGAGAAAGGGGGGAAACCAGAGAGGAAATATGTCGTTCTCATGATAATTAAGAGAAAAGAACCGACCCTTTCCACACCCGCCCGCCATCCTCAATGCAAGATATAGGAAACCAACGACAAGGAAATGCCAATACACGCTTTGCTGATCCCCGCTTCCTAGCGTCCAAACCATCCAACCCATCCAAACTCTAGCCACCACCCACCCTCGTCCATATCCTATCCTACCTTCCCTCCTCCCATCCCGCCTATAACAACAAAAATAAAAAAAAATGTGACAAAAACGAGCTGATGATGACGATGACGACGACGATGATGATGATGATTTACAAAAAGATGTAATAAAAAAAATGAGAATGAGAACCGCATCCCAAAAAGAAAACCAAGTCGGTAATAGTATAATCAAGCTCACAGCAAAAGGAAATTGGGTATACCCATCCCATCCAACCTATATCCTGAAGCGCCTAACCAATAACCACTCTAGCTCCTTCTTTACCCAACACTCCCCTCTCCTTAGGTTTCGGTGAATTGCCCCGTCCCTTCTTGCGACTCAAGAACCCAAATACACCTCCTGATCCAGAATCTGACTTGCCATCTGGATCGTTGTTTGCACCACTAGCATCTGCTGGGAGGGTAGCATCCTGTCTTGCCAGATCGGACCAGCTGCCACCGCCGTCCAGAGTGACCTGCACACCTCCCGTTGGCGAGCCAACGATCATTCCTGCCGTTCCTGTTCGGTTTGGTCGGCTGGAAGGCGTATACGACTGAGGATAAGGAGGGAGCGGGGGAGGGCGGCCTGGTGCTGCGCCGTTTCCTCCTTTCTTTTGTTGTTGCTGGCTGTGATTTGATGATGGGCGTTGGTTCTGAGCAGGGGCAGCGGTTGCGTCATCGGTTGTGAGGGCGCTCCCTGGCTGAAGGTTTTCTTTTGTGCCATTTTTCTGTTGATGCTGCTGCTGTTGTTGCTGGGCAGCGCCTGGCTTATTATTTTGTTGAAGTGTGATTCTAGGAGAGGAGAAGGTGGTTAGATAAGCCGAGTTGGGTCGGCAGAGAGGGGGTTCATGGGAAAACAAACTTCTTGTAAGCAGCCACGGTGTAATCAAACGGCCTGAAGTCGGTTTCAATCATACGGTAAAGCTCATCTTCGCGGATTTCCTTGTCCGTGGCATCATCCTTTAACCTCTCACGTGGCTTCTGTCTCCTGGCGCGAGCCTCAAGTGGGGCTTCCTCCAACAGCAATTCCTCCAAGTCGTACGTAGCGTCAAAATTGGTCTTTTCGGATGATGGCACAAAAACCGGCTCGATTTCTTTCCTTTCCAATGCGCCGAAGTCGATACACGAGAAAAACTCGTTGAAAATAAAGCTATCCCAGGTGTGACCGAGGCGCTTGTGTGGGTCAATGTCCAAAGCGGACTGAATCGCGTACATGCATGGCAGCGAGACGGGAGGATTTGTGACGGGAAACCTTGGCTTGCCGGCCTGAATAACGGTGCTCAGAGAGGATTCCGAATTACCTTCAAATGGTCTCTGTAATGTGGTGTTAGCGTCAAGATTTCTCCGGTTCGTCACACGGAGCTGGGTCCCTGATCAATGTAACTTGTCCAAATACAAAGAAACAAATAGGAACAAGTTTTGGAAGTGACTGGCAGCATAGCGAACATACCTTGTTGTAAATACACTCATAGAAGAGTACACCCAATGACCACCAATCTGCGCGGACATCGTATCCATTGCCTGCGTAGACCTCGGGGGCTAAATATGCGAGAGTTCCAGACTTGCTCGTCAAGAGCTTGCCTGGCACAATATCGGAAGCAACGTTCTAGGAATTGTTAGAAGTGTTCAAGTGATTCATAGCGTGGCGAGTCTTACAAAATCTGTCAAATGGACATGTCCATCTGCGTCAAGAAGCACGTTGTCGGGCTTCACGTCACGGTGGACAATGCCTTGCCTATGAACGTATCGCAAGGCACAGCCCAGCTCAGCGATCCAGAACCTGACAGCGTCTTCGGTAAATGTTTTTCTCGAAATGTGGAACCTCAGATCACCACCGCTCATCAGGTCGACAACCAAGTACCTATGCCGAACGTCTGTCAGCTGCCAGCATGGAGTATGCCAAAAAGTGACAAGTCACCTACATGTACTCAATATCCTGGAAACTGTACCGCAAGTTGCAAATGAATGGATGGTTCACATGCTCCAGCATCCGCCTTTCTCGGATGATGTTGCGAACACTCTCAGAGCGAACAACTAGATTCAAAGTGTCAATATCAGCATTTTGCTCTCGAAATTGAGGTGAGAAAACAGATCGCAAACCCACCTTCATCTTTTCGAATGTATTTGAGCGCGAACGATAGGCCCGTGTCCTTTCTTTCGACGATCCTCACTTTACCGAATGCGCCTCGACCAACTACTCGCAAAAGACGGAAGTGATTTAGGTTGACTGGCGAAAGCACGCATTCATTGTTAGTTTTCTTTGCTTCAACTCCCTGTGTTCCCTTGATACAAAAACACACCTTCACCGTCAAATTCGACGGGTTTGCCCTGGCTGTTACCCATGCCTGTTGCCGCGGTTTTTTAAACAGCGCTCCCGTCTGTGCAGCTAGCCTTCTGTTTTCCAAGACAATTTACCAAGCGAAGAAACAACTTTAACGGCCCTGTGGACTAGTTGAAACAGTGGCGCTGGAGGAGGAGGTTGTGGTAGTTCTGGTTTTGGTTCTCGGACGCTGGAACGCCAAACTTGATCGTCATTCGGGTCGGGAGGTCTTGGCGGGTCGGAAACGAAAAGAGTTGACGATGGATCTCCAGTGGCGAGGTTTCGTTCAAAAATCGCGAGGAGTGTCGCAACGAGGAGGCCGGGTGTTTTTCGGGTGCTTGGATACAATGAATATCGGCGCGGATGTAGAGTTTCGGACCCGGAGGCTGGGTGCTGGCCGTGTAGCCGGAGAGCGGTGGTGTCGGGGAAAGGCAGAACTCGGAGAGGTTCGGGCGGGCCAGGCAGTCGGGGGAATTGATGAGGGGTACACCTCAGGTAAGTACAAAGGTAATTTAAAAGGCCCCCAAAAATGGCGGTGATAAAAATACGGTGAAGGTTTGAAGACGCTTCGTGCGAAGGGTAGTTTTTCGAGCAGGAATCAACAGTCTTGCGAAAATTGAGCGCGCAGACTGGAATTGGAATGGCTTCAGCTTGTTTCCAGGTTGTTGCTTTGTTGCGCATTAAAGGGGGCTGCAGCGGAAAGAGCCCGTTTATTAGAAGGGGAAAGGCGTCGATGAGAATGGAGGTGGTCCGCCCGTGGTGGATGGACTCCTCCTCCCACCCCCCCGAGGATGTGTCCAAGGGCTCAAAGGCGTGGTAGCGGCACCTGTCGGAGAGCAAGTGGCTTGGGACAACAGGGATCAAGGCACCCCAGTGAGCGGACATGCCAAGGTCGTGATAAAGAAGATGGAACTGATGACCACCGAGTCGCTCCCAATCCACTTGCCCAGGGCAACAATCCAATTCACAACATCGGGTTTAAGCGGCCCTGGGTTCCCTGATTGTTGTCTTTTTTTTTCTTTTTTTCATTTTTTTTTCAGATGGAACCTGTCTCAAATTTCCATTTCCAATTGGGGGTTTCCACGAATCATCTCCCACGTCGCCCTCCTCACCGCAGCATGACCCCCAAGGCAATCAATGCCACCCGGGGCGCCATTTTTATTTATTTCCATTTTTCCTACGTGGAAACACAAACGGCCTGTGATATGTGAGGACATCACGCCCTTGACGGGGGAACCGGAAACTGAGCTGGAAAAAAAGTCAAATCCGGTCCCTGGAAATTCGTAATGTCGGCACTCTGGGCTGGCCCCTGTCCTGCAGCAGTGGAATCTTGTTCTGGTGCAGGGGCAACCTGACACAAAAAGATCTCGATACACACTCCGTTCCCAGGCTTGCTCGTGGCGACCTCGTGGCTCTCAGCGTGGGCGGGTGGAGGTTGACAGCGCGTGGCAATTGGACCCGGCAAGCTAAAGATTTCTAGCGACCGGTCGGCGTGTCTTGGATAATTGCGCTTGGTGCACAGCGTGGACATGTGGAGAGCTGACGCGATTTGCCCTCTGCCCCAGGGCCGACACCACGAGTTCTTCCCAAATCATCGCTGGTGCATGTGAGGCTCATAAACTTGATTAGTGAATGTAGCCGATCCGTGCGCTTGTAAAATTGGCCGAAGATGTCCCCAACGCTCATTCTGCTAACTTTACCAGGTAAGGTCATCACCAGTAGATGGCCGGCGTGCGGGGAGATAGACTCCCATGGAGATGATAATAGCGTGCGGGGGGGCCACCACTATCCACTACTCGCGATGTTCCCTTCTTGCGGCTTGTGGGAGGGGAATACAACATGACTCCAATAAAGCACGAATGCGGCGACGGCAGCAGCATGCGACCTTGGGGAGCGTCGTTGTCTTGTCTCAAATAAGCAAGGTGGTATTCCAGATCGCCTGCTTCATCTATCTGAGTTTCGATGTGGATTTTACCACGCGGCCCTGAGAATCAAACACACAAAACTCGTTGTTGTCTTTCTTTCCCCTCTTCTTCTCCAGCTCCCCCACTCCCAAAGTCGCATTCGCTTTCAGAACCAGCTCTCTTCTCCAGACGGCTATCTCGCTAGCATACGGCCTATAGCGTCGTCGCTGGTCAGATACCAAGGGATTGGGTTTGGTAGGATACAACACGGCCCCGCCAGGGGGAACATCAACAATTGATGAGCAACCGAACACGGGTGACGACGGCACATGTCACACGGGACACGGGACGCCGGCTGTCATCTCTACAATACCTATCTACCCAGGGGCGTCAGGTTGTTCTTGGATGTTGCTTCTTCCAGTAAGGGAGAAGTAAGGCAGCGGCACAAATATACAATGTGTACGGTGTAGAGATTCTTTCGCAGTCCTGTAGCCATATTGAATGCTACTCGACCCACCAACATGTCAATATTCGGCTCCTGTTTCCGGGTTTGGTAAGTGTGTGGACTGTCTTCGTACATTCATACTTACACATGCACGTGAAGATTTTCCCGCCTTCCTCTCGGTGGTTGGTGCATGCGTTGTGGGAAAGGGGGGCGTGCGACCCAACCTCCTGTGCCGCCTCGTTCGAAAAGCTCCCCCAGGATTTCCAGGATTTCGGTGATCGGTCATGTCCGCTACCAGCTTTCAACCAATCTGTAACCAATTGTGTCTTGCATGGCGCTACCACTCTCTGCGGCACGACCTGAAACCAGTGGACCAATGCTCTCCCGGTGGAGAAAACTTCCAGAAGTTCCAGAAGCCTTCTCTTGCATACGACGAATTCCTTGGGCCTTGTCTCAATCAGACAGATGTATGTAAACTACATGCGCGCAGGATGCCGAGTGACCGGTCACTTCCTCACGCCTGGCCCTTTTTGAGGTTGTTTGCTCTAGAAACACGGAGTCTCATCCGCCCCCGCAGGGTGAGGGGATTTTCTTGAGTTTAACTACCATCCAATCACTTGTGGGCCTATCACTTAGAATTTTTCAACATTCTAATAGCCGCTCACCGAGGTAACCAAGTTGAACTGTTGATTCTCTTCTGTCTGCTTCCAGAGGATTGGGACGGTGCGACGCTGCGGGGTTCGCGATACTGTCTGACAGAAACAGGGACGACGAGGCTGGGCCACATATTTTACACTGTTAGGATCAGGTGGGGAACTTGGAGACAAGGATTTTTTCGGAATTTTGCTCCCTTCAGGCAAACACGTGCTTCGAACGGTCTTGCCGGTGCGCGATCCGCGATGGCGCGGAAGGCGGAAGTTGTGAATGGGGCCTCCCTATTGACTACGTAAGCAGAGATTCGCACAGTCCGAGATGCAATCTATAACCGTATGTAATTCCCACTTCGGCAAAAGCAAAGACTGATTTGTTCTTTAAATCTGGACGGAAATAATCCTTCCGATGGTGTTTTGTCGCAAAGTGGTCTTCCAGATGACCTGCTATCGATGAGCTGTCATAAAATGTGACAAGGCATCCATCTAATGTGACTCAAAGGGGTAATGGAATCATTTCCGAAGTTGACGGGGTGAAGCCGTCATGGAATACGCCCTCCAGGGTCAATCTCGAATGGCAAAGCGTGATTGGACAGAACCCTTGAGCTGCCATTGCACACAAGTGTCATGAATGGTGGCCTGGCGGTGCCTGGGAATTATCTGTAGGTGTGCTCTCCTCGAAAACACACGCAGCAATTGTAATCTCCTCAATGTGTCGAAATAAGAATCGCCACCCCACGATCCGAAAACCGAAACTAAAAATAAATCAATCGCTTTTCGAGGTTGCAATCCGCAACAAGCACGCGCAATGAATTGTCTCGATTCAAGTGATTTCGCGCCCCACTGTGGGGGAGATTAATTGACGCTTTAGCCTTCTGGTCCCTCTCTGAACTGTTCCGTCGTCATGACGTCACCGGCTCCATCATCAAATAGTCAGTCTCGAGGTATTCTAGTGCGCACACATGAGACCACCATGACCGAACGACTTTCAATGATTGATTTCTGTAACACTTCCAGAGACTTTTCAGTCTGAAACCAAAATCTTTGATCGAGGGAAAATTCCATTGGCCATTCACAACCCAGCAAGATACGCAAACATGAACACAATGGCATCTCTCCGCTCAGTGTCACAATCAACAAGATCCTTATTCCGGGCGTCCCTCCTCCGCACATCACCATCTCTTCTTCGAGTCCGGCAGTTTCAAACCGGCACGTCAACTCGGCAGGAGGATAAAGGAGAAACACCAACGGAGCAGGATGATAGGAACTCTCTGAAGCCATGGTCATCCGAGTACACAATGAGCGGCTACGATGGAGATGTGGCCGACAAGTGGGATACGTCCTTCAACCCAAAGAACACTGCCCCAGAGGAAGAGTTTGCCAAAGCCGGGAATGGGAATAATGTACTGGAGGCGAGTGGTGCCAACCGGGATATTTCCAAGTTTACTGACGAGAGATGTGACGAGAAGGCGGATCGCAAGGAAAGGAGTCTGGAGAGCAAGCCGTCGAGAAAGCACGGCAAATATTTGCCATCGGGGGGCACCAAGCCAACAGGACATTGAATGAGCTTTACGTGTCAACAATTAAATTGGTAATTGAGACTCAAGAAAGGAGGGCGGGGGGTGTATTATTGAGAAGTGGGATTGGGAACCTTAAAACCATAGCATCAACAGTTTGATAACTCACATATTATTTATCTTCATCAATGCCGCCAAGGCGTAACAGCATTGTTTTTATCATAACGCCCATCCCTCGTTTCCGCTTCTCCCAGACTCAAGCATACAGCCCATCCGTATCATCTTCGTCGTCTTCATCCTCCTGTTTTGATACCTCCTTCTTCTTCCCAAACTCAGCCCTACACATCGGACAATTCCCCTTCGACTGCAACCAAGGCGCCACGCACTCGAGATCAAACTGGTGACTCTTATGACATGGCAGCTCAACAACGAGGCAGTACTTGTCATCCAGGAAAACTTCCCCGCAAATAGGGCACTTGGCATCATCTTTGAGCTTCTTACGGTCAACCCGGTCCAAAGTGTCGAGAAATTCCTGGGACACTCCTTCCATCTCTCGCGGTGGGTGGAGGATATCCTCTTCTAGATCATTGATGAGCGATTCAAGAAAGCTGCGGTTGTCTTGGGTGGGCGCATCAGCTGCCAAGGTGCCAAACTGGTCTTGAAGGAGACGGAAGAGGGCTGAGATGTCGGTTGGGTTGGCGATTGCGTGGGGGTTTTGGTGGTTGGGTTCGGTAGGAAGAGTGTTGGAGAGGTGGGCAGTGAAGGTGGACATGTCTACCCGACGGTGTCGGGTGGAAGGGGCGGAAGAGGGTTTTATGTTGTGTTCGACTGAAGGGGATGTTAGCTTTGGTGGGTGCCTTTTATATGGAGGGGTTGAGGAGGGGTGGTTTGAGAAGCTTGGTACCTTCATATGGGTTTGACATCTTGAGATCTCTGCTGTTGAAAGTGATACAAAGTCTGAAGTCTGTTCTGTTCCAGTTATCTTGATATCGGCACTGTTTGATAGAAGCTCGCCGAGATTTATGTGATGGATATCGGCTTGCGCAGGCAGCTCCAAGTGACGCGGAGCTTGTGCAGTTGCATCGCGGCCTAGTGGGGGAGGAGCTGTCAATGGATGGCCCGTGCATCAAAAGTCGGGGATGCTGGGGAACCTGTCATTTTGGGGGTGGGCCTGCCGCAAATTGGGTCCCCTATTGCCAAAGGCCTTTATCCGATCTTTGAACCCTCGCAGCCTTTGTGTTTCATGTTTCTCGGCAACAATGAATCAATAGCAGGGAAGAAAATAAGATACTTTTAGATTTGCATATTTTGTAATTTGGCATTTTGAATTCCCAATTGCTTCTTCACAGCATTGCCGGCACGCTGACGGCTACGTTCCTCAACAGCTTCCAACAATCGAGGGACACCAATTCGTGAAACGCAAGATATTGGACCCTGGGCCAGCTTTTTATTTTATTTTTTAGTTTTTATTTTTTATGATAACCACCCAAAAGTACCCGTTTCAGAAACAAGGTCAGCCTTCAAAAGAATTCTAGCCAACCGCGGGTGCAGGTCCTAGGATTGGAGCAACGTCGCCGTTGGGCTGCAAGGAAAGGCCACCACCTCGAGAGGAACTTATGACATCATTTGGGATCGGCGATATTAAAATAAACAACCACGTATCAAATACTCACGAGAAATGGTCTAGACGCGCCATATTAACTGGGACACCTGTTGTAGTGCTCCTGCTTCACCTTCCACGAGATCATTTCAAGTTCGAATAGCAGGGCCAAAAATGAATACGGCGACCGTGTCGCTGGCGGTCACTCCGACTGTTGTCTCCACACTTTTTGCGCATGTAAGTTGAGTCTAACAACCAATTGAGTTTCGACAAACATTGGATGGGCGGAGTTACTAATGAGCCTTATAGTACCTCAAAAGAAAGCCACTTGCCCACAAACCAACGGCGCACCTGTCGTATCATGAAGGCCTTCACCTCATTCGATCGTTCCTTGACCATGCGTCACGTCACACTGTAGAGGACCTCCAAGCATTTACCAGCCAGTGGGTGCCTCATCCACAATGGGTCAGAGTTGATGAGGTTGAGATCGGGGAGTCTGAGCTTTCCCGGGCCGCGGATCTTTTGGCAGAGCAGCTTGGCCCCGAGGGTATTCGTCAAGTCGGAGGCAAGAATTGGTGGCAATGGCGCAAACCGAAATCACCACTCAAGGCTGAGTGGATCGAGATGAAGTCGGATTACCAAGATCGCAAAAAGAAAGGGGATCCGGGCAACCGCGTCATGCTTTATGTCCACGGAGGAGCATACTACTTCGGCAGTGTTGATGAGCATCGCTACCAAATCCAGCGGCACGCAAGAAAGCTCAAGGCGCGGGCGTTGGCTCCAAGATACCGGCTTGCACCTCAATTCCCTTTCCCGTGCGGCCTTCAGGACTGTCTGGCAACATATCTTTATCTGATCACGCAGCAGGAACCAAGCACGATTATCTTGGCTGGAGACTCCGCAGGGGGTGGTATGGTTCTCTCCCTGATGATTATCCTCAGAGATCAGGGGATTCCTTTGCCTGCAGGTGCTGTGCTGATCAGCCCATGGGCTGACCTCACCCATTCATTCCCGAGTGTCGCCGGTGATTGTCCATTGGACTACATCCCACCGTCTGGCTTCCATCATAAGCCTTCGCCAGCATGGCCTCCCCCGGACGAGGATGAACTGGACGAGCTTAAAAAGGTTGCTGTTCAGCAGAAGAAGGATATCGCTGCAAACGATGGGGTTTCGGATAAAGCCGATATCCCCAGTGTCAAGGATGTCAAAGAGACCACTCATAGGTTGGTTTTTGATATTGATGGGGAACAGTACGAGGTCAAAGAGCAGATACAGGTGAGTCCTAATCTGGCATCACCAATATTCGTTAATACTAACCTTTTCAGATGTACGCCACGAATGAACTCCTAATGCACCCCTTGGTCAGCCCGATTATGCAACCAACTCTAGGTGGCCTGCCTCCCCTGCTCATTATAGTTGGTGGTGGTGAGGTTCTCCGCGACGAACAAATCTATCTTGCTCACAAATGCGCCAACCCTTCTCAATACCTGCCCCCCGAAGCTCTGATGACAGAGCAAGCCAGAGCTCAAATCGCTCGCTACCAGGCAACCGACGTCCAACTTCAGGTTTGGGAAGATCTTTGCCATGTCGCACCTACACTCAGTTTTACCAGACCAGCAAAACACATGTATCGAAGCATAGCCCAATTCTCAGCCTGGGCCTTAGCTCGCGCTCAGCAGACCTCGATCGACATTCTAGACGATGACCAAATCTCCGTCATCTCATCATCGTCCAGCACCGACAGCTCTCCCGCCAACGATGAATCTCCAAACTCCAAGACCGAGTCCAAAGCATCCATTGGGAGAGTTACCACCTCTTACTTCCAGTCTCCGACCCTCCCACCATTCGAGAACCACCTTATCAGGCAACTCGTCACCCGCCACGGCGACATCCTCCCCTTGCCACCTCCAGAAGAACTGCCTGGCTGCACCATGTCCCGGGACCTTGTGGGTGTAGTCAAGGTAGGAACCGTTCGGAAATGGCTGGTACATAAGCGTCGCTGGGACCGCAAATTCGCCAAGACAAAGGCCAGGGTACACCAGCAGCGAGTAAGGGAGATTCAGGAAGGCGGGTATGAGGTTTTTGATGAGGGTGACGTGCCGCCGCCGAGTGCGTTGGCCGGGAGAAGGAGGAACGTTTCTGCTGTTCCTGCTCGGAAAGAAGCCGGTGGCAAGAGGGTCAAGGGCTTCGGATTGGCCATCTGGGGTGGATGGGGGAGTAAACATGACAAGGCTACGATTGACAGGGAGGAGAAGGCCGATGCTAGTGGAAATGAGAAGGTTGTTGAGGGAGAGAATGGGGAAGGACAGGGCGCAAGAGATTGGAACGAGTTGGAAGAGCAAAAGGCTGTGGATGGGAAGGATTCAGCTGGAGTGCCAGGTAAGGGGAAGGTCAAGACTTGGAGACGGTGGGTTAAGGATGAGAAGCAGGTGCCGGATGTAAAGGTTGCGGATGAGGAGAAGGCCGAGAAGGCCGAGAAAGAGGATATGAAGCCCGCCGGGTTGATGGTTCCTGAGAAGGAGGAGGATGTGATGGAGGAGGGTAAAGAACTGGCCGAGGAGAACGGTGAGGTTGGGGTCGAAGATGACGGTCAGAGGAGAGAGGAGACTGAGGGCAAGGGGAAGCCGGCGCAGGGATTTGAGTTCCTGTCTCCTCCTGATGAGAGCAAGGGAGTCTCGGGGAAGAGACTGTTCCTGGGCGGACTGGCAACGCCGTTCAGTCTCAAGAAGGAGGCGGAGACGGCCAGCATGATTACACTTCAATCGCCGAGGGATCCGGATAGAGGGTCGATCGGGTTGTCAATCGCGGATACGGCGAGCTACATTGCAGCACCAGCAGAGGGTTGTGAGGAGAAGCCGCGGGAAGAGAAGAAGACCGATGCTGATGAGGACGAGGAGGAAAAGAAGGACCAGCTTGTTGATGGACTGTTCCCGCCTACGCTCCCGCCTACCCCTTCCACCATGCTCACTGCTTCTTTTATAACAGTCACTCCTGGGGCAAGCAGGCCGGACCTCGAGCGGTTCGTCACTGCTGATGAGATACCCCAAGTGAGGAGTCCTTGAGGGGTGGTGTGTTTCTGTTTCGATACCCCCTTTTTGCTACGCAGCAAGCGAGTTTGGCCCCCCATGTTTGCAGTTTGTTCTTTGATTGTTTTTTGAATTCGGTATGAGAGAATGATTGGGAATTAATAGCTTTAGCAAAGATAGCATTCAATAGCTCTAATATGGTTTCTTTTGTCCCCTGACATATACATAGCTCGAAACATGCCTTGTGCGGTTTTATGTGATTGTTTTTTTGTACAGTAGATATATACAGTCTTGTTGTTTATATTCCAACCGAAAAAGTGAACGCCGTGAACGCCAGTTTCCATGAATTTATTTGTATACATGGTGTGTGCCTCGAGCGGTTGAACCCCCTGATGCACCACCTTTGATCCCTCAATTCCTTTATTTCCGTCCCATACCAGTCCCCTTAGTCGAGACCGTTCTCAGACTTCCACTTGGCTAAGTACACAGCAGGATCCTTGGGCCCAAGCTTGGTTTCGTACTGGCCGTATGTTGGTTTTACGTTTTGGGTGACGAAAGGGGTGAGCTGTTTTGGGATTGTCCGTCAATATTTCCTGCGCCATCTTGGAGTCCCTCAAATGACGCACCTTGAAGTCTGTAAGATCGGGACAAACATATGTCCGCACTCTTTCCCACTCAATAATGTAACCACCGTACTTGGTGTGTCGACCCATGGCGCCGGTTCCCGTGCCCTTGTAGAATCCCTTGTTGACGTCCTTGGTCGTGAGCCGCAGCTTGCGGAAGCGCATGCCCAGGAGGGCGCGGGTGGGCTGCATTTTGTCGGCGGGGCCTTGGTGGTGAGGTTGTAATTCGGCTGTGATCCGGCGACGACGACGGGCTTTCTCGAAATTTTGGACGGTGCCGCCAATTGACTGACCCGGCCGGCAGGGGGAAGCAAAACGCCAAGCATTGAGTTCAGCGAAATCTTGGCATTCTACCCCCACTATCAGTGTCTCACCGCCCAAATTATCAACCGGCAGAAAAATAATTTTGGGAGCTTCGCAACGACTTCCGACGCAGCAGGATCCGCCCGCTGATTGTTTGCTTGTTTTCCTAGCGAGCTTTCAACTTCACCAATCCACGCACACACACTTCAAGATGCCAGGCCGACAAGCTCACGGGCGTCCCTTGCTCGCGGCCTCTGGGCCAAAAGGCGGCAACGGCAACAACAAATCAAAATCTGGCAACAAAAATTTCAAAAAATCTCGAGCAAAAGCTACATCAAAGGCGCTCGATGCATTCGCCATTGCAGCCGAACAAGTCGGTAGCGAGCGCATGCCAAAGGGTGTGCGGATGCGTGATCTAGAGGAACATCCTTCCGAGCGAAGCGAAAAGAAGAGGCCGCGCCATAACGATGAGGACGAGGACGATTTCGACGACGATGAGGAAGACGACGAGGTCCCACAGCCGCAGCAGAAGCGCGCGAGGAAAAACGAGGATTTTGAAGGGTTTTCCGACCATGGCGATGGCGCAAGCGATAGCGAAGAATGGCACGTCGGTGTTGGTGAAGGAGATGAGGATTCTGAATTGGATTCTGACGAGGCGTTTGGCGAGAGTGATGAGGAGAGGTTCGAGGGATTTGCTTTTGGTGGGACTAAGGGGATAAAGAAGCCTAAGAGAAAGAGGGCGGGTAGTGGTGATGAGGAGGAAGAGGAGGAGGAAGAAGATGAGGATGATCTTGAGTCGCTTGGATCGGATGCTATTGATCTTGCAACTGCGTTGGATCAGTACTCTGAGAGCGAGGAAGAGGGAGGAGACGGGGGCGAGGGGTCTGACTCAGAAGAGGAGGATGAGGAATCAACAGATGGCGACGACGAGAGCGAGGAGGATGACGAGGAAGACCCGGATAAGTTGGATTCACTGCAGAAGATGATTGCAGGCTTTGGTGGGGATTCTGACGAAGAGATGGAAGATGCGCCAAGCGGGAAGACAAAACTCAGCCTAAGCGATCTCGGCCTGGCTGGTGTGAAGGACCCCCATATCAAGAAGTCCCTGAAGCTCATGAACAAGGAGGAGAAGATTACTAAGCCCGGTGCTGCGAAGAAACTCGCAGTTCCTCTTGCGAAGCGCGCGCAGGATCGCAATCTTCGAAGTGCTGCCTACGAGCAAACCAACAAGACTCTCGACAGATGGATTGACACCGTCAAACACAACCGCCGAGCCGATCACCTGGTTTTCCCGCTTGCTCAAAATGCTCACGATGCTGGCCTTGACGCCGGCGAGTTGATGCCAGTCACTCAAAAATCGGCCGGCACTGAGCTGGAGAATGCCATTCTGACCATTATGGAGGAGAGCGGTCTCGGACCGAGCGCTACGAAGGCAGAGAAGGAAGCGGGCGAGGCCGGTCCGAAACTGTCGCAGGCTGAGATCCAGGAGCTCGCACGGCAAAGGCGCAAGGAAAGAGAACTCCACTCCCGAGAGGCGGCCAGGGCAAAGCGCATCAAGAAGATCAAGTCAAAAGCTTACCGCCGCATTCATCGCAAGGAGCTTCTCAAGGAGGAGCAGGCAGAGCACGAGGCACTGCTGGAAGCCGGCGAGATCGATTCGGAAGAGGAGCGGGAGGCTGTCGACCGAAGACGAGCTGAGGAGCGTATGGGTAGTCGACACAGGGAGAGCAAATGGGCTAAGCTGGGCAAGAAGGCTGGTCGCGCGGTCTGGGATGACGACTTCCGTACCGGTCTTACTGAGATGGCCAGGAGAAAGGATGAGCTCCGACGCCGTGTAGAAGGCCGGAAGGCTGGCTCTGATGACGATGATGATTCTGACGAGTCATATGAGTCTGGAGACGAACGAGCCGATAAGCGCCAGCTCCTGGCTGAACTTGAAGAGGCTGCCGCTTATGGCGAGGATGGTGAGCCAAAGAAGGGGCTTATGGCCATGAAGTTCATGCGAAGAGGGGAGGAGAGGCGAAGACAGGAGAATGATGAGCTTGTGGCACAAATGCGCCGTGAGCTGGACTCTGAGGATGAGGGCGAATCAGCAGATGAGACGGAGATTGGTCGCCGTACCTTTGGCGCCAAAGAAACCGCTCTTAAGCTCCCGGGGGATATTGCCAAGGAGAAGAAGGAGAAGAAGAGGCAGGCCCAAGAGGCTGCCGACCCTGTAGTTTTCAGAGAAACCATTCGTGCAGAGACCGCAACATCACGAACACAGGCTGTTGCTGATGACTCTGAGCCAGTAGAGTCCGCACCTGGGGCTGCTGGTGCCTGGTCTCGTGTTCCACAGGAAGGTCGGAAGAGCAAGAAGGCATCCAAGGCTAAGGCTGAGGAGCTTGATTTGTCTCATGTTGCCATGCTCGCTACCACCAAATCATCCAAGCCTAAGGTCAAGACTCAGACCTCAGCAGCTGGTGGTGACGATTCTTCCGATGATGAGGACGCCATCCATCTTCCCATGGCTATCCGCGACCAGGAACTTATCAAGAGAGCATTCGCCGGTGAGGATGTTGTTGGCGAATTTGAGCGGGAAAAGCACGAGATGGAGGTTGAGGACGACGACAAGGAGATTGACAACACGCTTCCCGGCTGGGGCGGCTGGGTTGGTGAGGGTGTCAGCAAGCGTGAGCAGAACAGGCACAAGGGTCGGTTCGTCACCAAGGTTGAGGGTATCAAAAAGAAGGACCGCAAGGATTATAAGCTGAAGGATGCCATCATTAACGAGAAGCGGGTCAAGAAGGTATGTTTTTTTTTTTTTTTTTTTTTGGTTTTCACTTTCTGGTTATGATTACAAGTGGAGTTGTGCTGACTATTCTCTTAGAACGACGCATATCTAGCCACCCAGATGCCTCATCCGTTTGAGTCCCACCAGCAGTATGAACGTTCGCTGCGCCTTCCAGTCGGGCCCGAATGGATGACCAAGGAGTCGTTCCAGGAGTCGACCAAGCCTCGCGTTATCATCAAGCAGGGCATTATTGCTCCCATGTCCAAGCCCATGCGCTAAGGTGGGACGAGAAGGGCGTATTAGTAACTTGAGCAGGTTTCAATGTTGTCTATTCATACTGCATAGATCGGGTCTCAAAAAAATGTAGTTGGTTGTTCTTCTGGGAGTTTCAGGGCTCATAGACGTTTGCTCATCTATTGTATATAATTGTGATGATACTAGGGTATCTGGGAAAGAAAAATAGGGACTGCGGAAAACGTATTCGGACGCAAGAGTTCTGTCACAGATACTTGGTCAGGTATCTCTTGGTTGCCATTATGTACAAGGGATCTTGATTCTCTTTCCCCTGTTTTGTCTAACTGCCAAAAATTCCCGCCATACGCCTCGAGAAAACGAGTAAAAACAAGAAAAAAGCGGATACCCAACTCTAGCAAATTGTATTTACATCAAACTTGCTGCTTTTCTTCTGGGCCGGGGTTTTGTGTTAATATAAACCAACCGACAACAAACCGACATGTACTGCTTGTATACATATAAATCCCTTCCATGTTGAAACAAGACAAAGAGATTTAGCCAGCCCAAACCGTGCAAGACGCAAGTTTTTGTTTTTCAAATGCCACAGCCAGATTTCATGTACCACCTCTTCATCTCCCGCACTCATTTAAGAACCGTTAACCTCCAATTTCCCCTCCGTCTTCTCCAAATACTCAACCATATCAGCAATAGTAGCAACCTTCAACCCCCACCTGCGCGCAAAAGCGATACACGCCTCTCCTCTCATCATTCCGGGCTCCTCCCTCACCGCAACACCGGGAACCTCGATCCCATCCTCAACAAGCTCGCAAATCACGCCGGCAGGGAATTTGCCCGCCATTCTGCACAAATCAATCGCAGCCTCGGTGTGGCCACTCCGCTGACGGACACCTCCCGGCCTAGCTCTCAAAGGGAAGACGTGACCGGGCCGACGGAAGCTATGCGGGGTTGCAGAGGGATCAGCTAGGGCGCGGCATGCGAGAGCTCTGTCGTGGGCGGAAATGCCGGTCGTGACTGAAGGGTCGGCTGAGTCCACGCCGACGGTGTAAGCGGTGGTGCGGGGATCCTCGTTGTTTGATACCATCTGGGGGAGGTCGAGTTCGACTGTGCGATCAGGGAGGATTGGCGCGCAGATGAGGCCCGAGGAGTGGCGAACCATGAATGCCATTTGTTGGGCGGTTACGGACTCGGCGGCTATGATTAGGTCTGCTTCGTTTTCGCGGGAGGGGTCGTCGAGGATTACTACGAATTCGCCATTTCCTGTAGGGGATTGTTAGGGACCCGAAGAGACGGGAATGTGTGCAGGGGAAAGGGGGCAAACCGACGGAAGGCTGCGATTGTATCCGGGATGGAATCGAATTGTGAGGCGTCGATTTGATCTGAGGAAGGCATTTTGCCTTTAAGTGTATGTGTATATCTCGCTGCAGGTCTTGCTTTCGGCGGCGCGCTCTCTGCAGGTTCCAAACAGTTGGTGGTGGTGGGGGCGTAGTGTGTGTGTGTGTGTGTTTGGCGCTCGGTAGGTTTGTCTTTCTGGCTCGGCTCAATCCTAGAGGGGCAACGAGGGGCTAAAGAAAAAAAATATAATCCTATCTAGTTTGGAGCGACTTCGGCAAGGCGATTATGGATGCAAAATCTCGGGAATTTCTTTACAAAAAAGAGAAAGAAGGTAAAAAAAAAATAAAAAAAAATCAATAAATGCGCATTACTCAGACTGAGGGGCTTTGCGAAATGTGTTATGTGAGGATTACTTTCCCCGAGCCCCGAGTTTATCGACCGAATTGGGGCAATTGGAAAGTCAGCTGTCAATGACTGATGACCCAGCCAGTCGGGGTAATGGTGAAGGTGTGGGGTTCCCTGATGCCGAGTGCTCGGTCCGCTTTGCGATTTGCGCTCTTGCGTGATGGTGAAGGAGATTGTCGATATCAGAAAGAAGAAAAAAAAATAGGAAACTGAAATGAAAACGAAGATTATCATTTGTTTCTGAGCATATATATCATCCTCAAAAATCACGTCTCTCGCAGACCTCCGTCTCACCAATTGATGACCACCGCTGACAAACGATTGCAAAAGTTGACCAAAAAGACAAAAAAAAAAAGATCCGTAATCCTCTGTCGGCTCGGCTCAATCTTGCCTTGCCTTGCCTTGTGATCCTCTGCCGGCGGGCGCAGACGGACGAGAGTGAAGCGGGGTGTGGTGACTCTGGCTGCGGGGTTCAAGGTCCAAGCCGCTAGAATTGTTCTGGAACTTCCGGGCAATCCTGGCATCGTTCATCACCCGCGCGCGGGCCGAAAATAGTTACGCCAGCTGCAGCAGCTCCAGGTTTCCCGGCACGCGTCCTGTCAAACCACCAACCGTCAAGGTGCTCAGCTTGCCGGTCCGGTCGTTGCGCCCAGCCCGGTCTCACAACCCACACATTCAACATGCGCTCCTCAATACGACTAGGCCGGGCGGCGGCGGCGGCGCTCCTCCCGCAGATCGCGCAACCATCCATGGCATATCGCTTCCCCAAGCCAATGCAATCCCACATCCGGCTTCACTCCTCCTCATCAGTAAACCCAACCGAAATCTCCCACTTCTCAGCCCTAGCGTCCTCCTGGTGGGACCCCCACGGTCCCTCCCGTCCCCTCCACCTCATGAACCCCCTCCGACACGACTTCATCCGTCTCTGCTACTCCCCCACCCACCACAACCCTCCATCAACATTCCTCGATGTAGGCTGCGGAGGCGGCATCTTCGCCGAATCAGCAGCCCGCCTACCCACCACCACAAAAACAACAGCCATCGACCCCTCCACCACAATCCTCTCGATAGCTCGCCAACACGCCAAGCGGGACCCTTCCCTGCTCAACAAACTCGAATACGTGAATGCCTCCATCGAAACTCTCCAACACCCAAAAGTAGACGTCGTGTCATGTTTTGAGGTTATAGAACACGTCGATTACCCAAGCGAATTCTTGGAAAAGCTAGGAGAGTTTGTTAAACCCGGAGGGTGGCTGGTCATGAGCACTATCGCGAGGACGTGGACGAGCTGGGTGACTACCAACCTTGTGGCTGAGGATATTTTGGGTATCGTTCCCAAGGGCACGCACGATTGGAGCAAGTATATTAATGAGCACGAACTGAGGGCTCATTTTGAGAAGAGACCGGAGAAGTGGGGGGAGATCAAGGTTATGGGCGTTGTATTTGTGCCTGGGTGTGGGTGGAAGGAGGTAAGGGGGAGTGAGAAGGTTGGGAATTACTTTTTAGGGGTGCAGAGGATTGCTTGATTTTTTTTTTGGGGGCGGTCATGTCGCATCCGAATGTACAATTGCGGGTTTGTATGATATTAGGGAGTAAATACCCAGTGAGAGCATGTGTTATGATTGAAGGTTTGTATATACGAAGCATGTGGCACTCACACGCGCTGCTAGCCCAGCCTTACGGTTCTCCACAGCCGCAGACATTCCTGGAGATCCAAGGATAGCGTGCCTTCTTGGGCTGTGGTAGTATCCTTGATCATGGCAACCAAGAGGGAGGCATACGCAAAGGAAACCTTGTCGTCTTGGAGGGACGCCAGATCAGTCTTCCTCATGCCGCCATTCTCTGCCCAGGTCTTCCACAGATCCAGCATCTCGCAGATTGTGCTAGTAAATTGCCCCTCGAGAACCATCCGATGAAGTAACGTCCCAACAACCTCCTTTACGTCCATACCCTCGTCTATTTCATTCTTCTCCTTGAGCCAGACGAGACAGCAGTCTGCCACGCGCTTCGCATCCCACCTCGGGCTCTGCAAAGCCTCAAGCGTACGCACTTCTTTCCTTTGTTGGTCCAACCGCATCTTGTCGCGCACTGTTACTCTTGATTAGACTATACCACTCAATATTTTTTTTTTCTTTTTCGAAAAGTTGACTCACTATCTTGTAGTCTCTGTTCATTCTCCTTCATAATCCTCTGTCTGGCAGCTTCCGCCTTCTGAGCCGGAGGCAATCTAGCCTCGGCCATCATGGCCTCCCTCTGCTCCTTGTGTCTCCTAGAAAACACATCCAACTGGGCAGCCTGGTCATTTGTCTTGGTGGCCCATTCCGGCGTTTCAGACTCTTCAACCATGCCCAACAGGACCAAAATGCCGCAGGGGACCGTCTGTTTCCGTGAGAACGATAGCATATCATCCGGTATCTTGTAATTCCACAGAACAGTTTGGCTGGTGGTGCCATAAGCCGTCGCCGCGCTCGCGAACCAGGCACCATTCGACTTGTTTGCCCGTATTCGGACATGCTCGATGTAAAGGCTGTCAAGGTTGATCGTGCTCTGCAGCTGAGCTTCCTGGCACAACGCGGTCACGATGCCCTCCGACGAGATCTGGCAAGTGATCGGCAACCTCGAGTTTGCTTCACCCTGTCGACGAGTTGAGTCTAGGGATGGCTTCTGTATGCTGTTGGAATCACCACCGTCTTCCCTTGCGCTCTCTGATGAAGAACCTTTTCTCCCCTGACTCGCCATCAAATCTTCCTCCGCTGAAACGATCCTTACCCTCGGCGGCGGTAGTCGCACCCAATAAGGGGGCAATTGGGAGTAATCCCTCGTGGTCCAAGGGCCAGCCCAATTTGCCGCAAGGCTCAAATGTCCATCCGACCCATCCAAAGGCGCAATGGTCAAAGCCTTCTCCTTTCCATCCGGACTGGTCATCAAGGCGCATCCAACGGGTGTCCAGAGTCCCGTAGATCTCAACAGCCTCCACCCGTGAGCATCAGGAACCGCGCCCAAATCAAGCAAATAACACACCAACTCATCAAACGCGATATCTACCTGCGGCTGCCTCAGTTGGTCGGCGTACTCGACGCGCTGAGTGATCAATCCGATCACGTTAGTCCGCCAGTTGAAGGTAGTCCAGCTGCCACCAGGGATGCTGCTTGGGTGGCCGGAGAGAGTCCAGTACTCTGCTCGGTCAGTAAAGCGGTCCATTGGCCGCACAGCGTAGCGTGGCAGCTCGACTTCAATGACGCGGTTGACTACATCGCTGCGGGTGAGGGCTGTGAGTTTGGAGTGTCTCAGCATGCGCTTGATGCGGGAGAGGGCGGCGAGGGTCACGGCCGTGTTGTAGAGGATTGGGAGCACGCCTAGGACGGCCAGGGGAACGCCGATATAGGTGATAATGTCTGTTAGAGAATGGCCATTGGATTGGCCGTTGTTATTGTCCATCGTGAGCGAGTGTATAAGTGAGAGAAGTGACTTTTTAAAGGAGTGGAAGGGTGGCCGCTTAACTACACGCGCCGTTACGCATTAGGATAAAAAAGAGAGGTTTCACGCACGACATGCAGAGAAAAGTTCTGGCACATTTTTGAGCAGAAGAAGAAAGAAAGCAGCACGGTCGTTTAAAAATGTTTGGTTCCGAATCCTCAGCCGCACTGGCATGGGTTCAGGGGGGCCTGCATGGTCGTGGCGTTGACTAATAATCTGGGGTAGCATCGTCAAACGCTCAGCCGGTCTGTGGGGGTGGGTGCCTGGGAAGGTCGTCATGTTTGAAGTTGTGAATACCGGCATAACCTGGATATTCAAGGGGTGAACTCGGATGATGGGTCACGGTTGCCATAAATGACCTGAGGAAAGGACTCCTTGTCAGTGCTGGCGGAGACCTGGAATTTATGGGGTGATTTCCACCAAAAAAAAAAAAAAAAAAAAAAAAAAAGACCGGTTCCGTCAAGATGCGGAAGTTGCGTGCTCCAAACTTGAAGGTATGCACAGTCAATTGGACGTCACAGACGGAATTAGGAGTCGGTGAGTGCCTTCCTCGGTGAACATGGAAAGAGGAGTGGGATGTTAACAGCCTGTGAATTCTCAATGTTGTTCCAACTTAAACTCAAACTCCACCTTCAAACTTCAACTTGCTGGCCCAAACTAAAGCACACCTTGCTAAACCCGATACTAATTATCTACTTTGGTTGAAGCATTTGATATCTTGTATCTTTACTTCTAATACAACTGCGAGATGTAGAGCATTCTCCCAATCATCGCCTTCTCTGCCCTCTGCTTGGCCGGATTTGCACCATGGCAGCCTGCCAGCTTCACCACTTCGGAATCCCCGCCCGGCTCAGGAATCAAGAGCTCGTACAGGATGCCCGATGGAGCTTGTCAGACAGCCTTCAAGACTCAGAAGCAGTACGTTGGATATGTGGAGCCGTACGAGCCCTGGACCGGGTTGTTCCAGGATCGCCTGTTCTTCTGGTTTGTTGAAGCATGGGAGCCCACTTCAGCCATGGCAATATAGCTAAACGGCGGGCCCGGTGAGAGTTCGTTACTCGGCTTCTTCACCGAGAACGGGCCATGCGAGGTTTTCGAGAAAAATGCGAATAGACTTGAACGTGTAATCAAGGGCAGGGCAATCAGCACAGGTGAAACGTTAGGGACGCTCAGGCTACTGCGACCTTTCAACTTCCTAGCCCTCCAAAGCCGACTTGTCAGATCCGCGCGATGAAAGACACATATACCACACAGGATTTCGAGGATATCAATGCTGGCAGAGGTGTGATTATCAACAGTGTGTGGTATCGTGACGAGAGTGAATGGCCAGGAGCAGCGGTGAGGTTCATGAAGACGAAGGAGGCATTGCCGGATGACGGTGGCGATGACGATTACCCATCGAATGTGGAATGGCCGGACAGCGCTGCTGTTGCTCGAGGGTGGCTTGGTTCATCTGGAGGCTCGGCTGCCATGCTTGCTGGTGTAGCGGTCGTGATGTTGGGCTTGTTTTAAGCTTGCCCCGGGCGGTTATGTGGCTGGTTAGGGCGTCAATAAAGAGCAGGGAGGCGAGAAATGATGACGGTAATTAGATAGTGTGAGTCGTTGTGTCTAGTGTACTTTATATTTGATATTCCCGAATACAACTCTTTCTCTTGCTGTGTTAAAGTCTGTCTGACATGCTTAGCGTCGTCTGGATGAGACGGCAATGAGGAGCTGGAGCATGTAGTCTTCTAGTTGATATTGGTGGATTGAGGATGTCAAAAAGCAGCAAGGATAGAGTGGCGATAGCGATATATAATTAAATCTTACACAACACCTGTACTCCAACTTTCTGGGGGAAGGGAGTGACTCGGCATATTGATCAACAACAGGAGCAAAAGGAACAGTTCATGATGATGGGGTCAATTCTTTCTTGTATTTTTCTCTCTAAGCGACCCCAAGTGAAGGACGCGGATGGAAACGACGGACAGATGGTACGCACCAGCCGCATGCCATCTTGATTGTACTAGATCACGGTGCGCAGGAAGTACGATGCCGCCGAAGGACGTCACGGGCAATGACTTACCGGGTTGGTAGCAAACCAAAAGAAGGCATCTAACGAATGTGGCATGTTTCCCTGTGAGACTTTTGGTACGTTAGCCCAGTAACTATCATCAGTTGAATACAACATGTGACGTGTTGATAACTTTATCAGTAATATATGCCGTGTCACCGGCCATTTCATCAAGGCAAATTTGCTATGTAGACCGTCGTGATAATATTTTGAATCATCATATAAAGTCAAGGGAGGTTGTGCTGGAGCAAAGATAAGAGAGAATGCTTACATGGTTGTCAGTGATTCACGGATGTGTATGCCAGTCGGCCATCGACATAGTAGTTTCTGTTGAAGAATAAAACCTGCATCCAGTTAGCGACAAGTCCGTACAGCTGGAAGCCAAATGTGATGTGACAAATGATAACAATCAGACATGGACGGTTGTGTCGTCAACGCGTGAGCTCGGACATATGCTTGTCAATTTTTAAGTCAAGTCATCATGTTGTGAAGGGAAGAAGGCCAAAAGCGGCATGGTAACATACCACATGGATGATGAATAGTGACAACAGAAAAGCGATGGTTCACTGAACTGCGGGAATCTGAACAAACTGGTTAGCCGAGGCTCCATGTCCAGAATGCAACATTGAGATGAAATTCAACATGGTTATCAGTTTTGCATGAATGGTAGTTAAAAAAAGGTTGTCCGCATCGGGAATCCCGGATAGGACTCGTCATCTAAAATCATCATATAACGAGAGGGGAAGATGAAGAAGAATATAATCTTACCATTTCAAGCAGCAGAAGCAGCCATGAGCAAGGTGCAGATAACCAAAGCCTCCATGTAAACTTCTGGACAATTAGCCTAATGTCCACCTTGGGTTCGAAGCAACAGCTGGTGATGATGGATGCTTTGATCAGTGGACGAGGTTTTCTAGGCCTGTCGCAAAAATGGCGTATCGTGCTCATGTGGTATAATCGGAGCCCAGTGCCGTTTCATCATGAAAGCGTGCGTGTCGTTGTGTGCTGAAGAACAAAAAACAAGTGTCGACTCACTCAGAGACCTGGCATCCTACTACGACGATGGAAAGTCAGCGATGTGAAGTCCACAAGAAAATCCAAGTCAAAGATGACAGTGAGATGATTTTGATCAGAAACAGCCATTGATATCTTCAGAAAAAAAGTACTCAGTCGGTAATTCCAACTTGCCGAAGCAAAGTAAGAATCATCATAAAATCGGAAAAGGAGAAGGTAAAAGACGAATGGGGTACCAACCTGTTGTTGTTGCACCTCGTGAGGGTGGAATGACAGAGGGGAGTTGGTGATCGTCGGGTTGCGACGGGTCACTTGCCCTCAACCCAGCGAGGATGCAGCGGAAAAGAAGATCATCATAAAGAACCGCCGTCCGCGACCAGCACTCGATGGGAAGCTAGAGTCCTGTTATATGCCGGTTAGTTTCTTGTGTCGCACAAACAACATGCGTTGGTGATGCGACGGCAACAGCGACTTTGTTCAGACTGACGTGACATTTCTAGTTTCATGCCCGAAGGTCAAAGACTCTAGTTTGCGGTATGGAGTTGTCATCAGGATAGTCGACTGCTGCCGTGCAGTGCATCGGTTATAATTGTTGACTTACCAGAAGCAGGATGGTGGGAAGTTGAAGATGATGTTGGGGATTGGAGGAAGCAGAAAGGAAAAAGTTGCAGATGAAGAGTTTTTGAAGCTCGCTCGTTTGTGGAGAAAGGTGGAAAAACCCGCTGTGCGTGGGGTGGGCCCATATAAAAAGCTTGGTTTGCGTGAGTCACGTGGGCTCGTTCTGATTTCGCGTTTGCTGCATTGATCCTGTAGAGGCTTTTGTGTTTTCTAACGGCAAATCCCCCCCCCCCGTGCCCCCCACCCACATGCAGCGCTTCCCTGTCTTGAAGTGCATCGCCTTTGGCTAAGGTACCGCTGCATCAATCCATGTGATTGATGTTTTGTTTTGATTATGACATTCCATGGAAAGCAGACTCTGACTTGCTCGATTTTCACAGGCCCCAAATTTGCGGCTTGTCTGGCTTTCTGTTGATGCTCTGCTTCTCTTAGCCTTCCAGTCCAAGGGGATGAATGACGGATTCCACATATCTGGTTCTCCGATATTTCGGTCCATTGAATTTCAGTGTTGCCAGTTTGAGGTTTTGAATGGGAACAATAGACCTTGAAATGTCTTTCGGAAACCTCCAAGTCCCCGTCTATGATTTCAATCGAGAGGTCAGTGTAGTGCTTCAGACATCACGAATATGAATCATCCGCGCAACATGAAAAACACAATATCGTCATACAACCAGAGGCGAAGATTCTGAAGCATTAAATTTTAAACACAAAAAAGTTCTGCGCAGAAAAGAAATCCCCCCAAAAAAAGAATACATCATACTCGGATACCGGGAGTCGAACCCGGGGCTGTTGAGAAGCAGGCACTTCTGAGAAGTGAGAGTCAACGATGTTACCGCTACACCATACCCGATTGGTCACCAATCGTGAGTGGATTCCGAAGGAATTTGTTGGAGGTTGCCTCAGCTTTTCCCATTATATAGAAATCACACGTCAACGAACACCCCCATATTTCTTGTTTTCTTTATTCCCGGAACTCGAACCATCATCATGGCACCATTCATCGGCCCTGCACGGGTAACAAGATCCTTGTCAGTGGGCTGTATGAACGCAAAATTGTCACATTTTTATCAGACATCCCGCGGAGACGTCTCAGAGGGTGTGTATTCAGTAGTACCGTGCATTAACCACCTGTGACGACTCAGAACTTGACACGTCGAGAAGAAACTAAGTTCCCCGATGCTTGGTCCTCCTCCTTGAATCCCGCATCTCGGAAGCTGGGTGCATGTGTTGGGGCCAAGCTGTGTGCCGGCAAGCTTAGTGGCCGTTACATTATTCCCAACCCGCGCCCCCTCCCCCGGCCCAGAGGCGCGGCAGATAGATAAAGTGCATACATTACTTTTAACTTTGGTGGGTCGTCTGGTGCTGCTAGCTGGTGATCAGTTTTGGTCGCATCCAACTTAGAGATCGGGGAAGATTCGTTGGATGAGCTTGAGATTGGCTTATTGTCGAACGAGAAAATGGCGGGTATGGGCTGATCTTAGTGTTCGGTGAGTTCCCGGGATCTGGATTTCAGGTGCCAGAGATGGAGATCGGGGTTTATAAAGACTCGGGGAGGAGTAGGTGCGAGTGAGATGAGTGGTTGACAAGTGCAAGAGGAAAACAGGATCGCAACACATCAGCCTGTCCCTCCCCCCTGTCCCGTATGTCAAGCAATGGAAGACCCCAGTTTCATGTCTGTATCTCATTTGTTTTGTTTATGGAACCATCCTCTGGAGCTTCGCCAGTCAACCTGTAAACACTGTATTTGGGGGGGAATGGTTAAAGAAGATCAAACATAGAGACAAGATTCTCTCCAGTTCTTCAGTACATGAGCTTTTCGGTTACAAGCGTCCACAAAATACCTCGATCATCATGTTCAAATTCCTCCGAGGTGGTCACAGGTTCATGGGGGTGTACGTACCCGCAAATTTCGACAAGTTACCAACGGTCTGTAGTGCGCTGTATCAAGCCCGTTCAGTCAGGCCACCCAGCCAGGGCCGGCGGTAAGACCGAGATTTTGGGGAAACTGGTTGCCAGGCTTGGGCATTGACAGAAAGTTGACACTTGAGAGTCGTTCGGACAAGTCACAAATGATTATGATAACAATGGATTTATTCGTATACGTATCCAAGATAATGTACTGCGTGTAAAGTCATGATATCAAAGGAACCAATGTTCCTCAAGTCCTTCAACTGCCTGTGGGGTTTCTTGGATTCTGCCTGTTTATTTTTCCGAGCTGCCCATCGTATTCGTCCTTGCCAATACCTCTGATGCTCCCAATGTTTGCCCACCCCAAAACGCCTCGCCGTATGTCTACTAGATAGGAAAAAAATTGAAAATAGAAATAGATAATAAGGTGCCTGATATCTCAGCCCAAGTGAAATCACTACCAAAGTGAAGTGACGCGAAAGAGAAGGCCAATATCATCGACCTCGGGTATATTGATGCCTTATAGCATGCTGTTTGTTTTGGTGGGAATCAGTCCCGCCCTTCGCTTGATGCAGCCCGAACTCCCAATGCAAAAGCGCCTGAAAAAAAATAAAAAAAAAATATAAAAAAAATAGAACTGCGGCTCGTATGGTCCCTTGTCATCTGTACTTCCCTTGATGTTGCCGCCCAAACTCTCAAATGGTCACTCCACATACTCGCATTGAAGTCCGACTGATAAGTTGAATTCGTGGCTCTGCCACTGAAGCGGAATCATGGTCAGGTAGTTGGTGAACTTTTGGCCGTTTTTCTTGAAGTTGGTTACTTTGATCTGCAGCTCCTGGTTTCTTTCAACAGCCTTTCGCATCTTTTTGATGGTCTTCTCGTCAACATGTTTTCGTGCTGATTTTGGCTTGACGTGTTCTCTGGGCGGTGCCTGGAGGAAACGGCAGTTGCGATTTAGCACCTCGTGCGTATTGTATCCCGTAAGCTCAAGGAAGGAGGGCGATGCGTAGATGATGGGCTGATCTTTTTCCAGTAGAGAGCAAATAATGATGGGGCATGACGTGTCGACAGCACCGATATCCACTTGGGGATTCGGGCGTTGGTGAAGGGAAAGCTGTCTGGTGTGTCAGCAGATCCAAGTTGACCGAGCCTTCATCACCAGATAAACGAACCAGTATCCCCATGACGTCCAGTCCACTGGCTGAGTAGAGCCCTGGGTAAATGACCCCCGTAGGATCATACGCCTCGCCGTACCTGTACTGAGCCTACCCACCAACAAGTCAGCATTTTTGGGGCTATCGAGAGGTCGGCGGTATGTGTACCTCCAGCGCAGGGCCTTCCCATGGATTCATAATGCTGATTGCGCAAGACGAGGTGGAATCGGAAACAATTGCACTTTGGTGTTCGACGGATGAGTTGGCGAACGGCTGAAGGGGGTTTCCTCGCTAACAGCACATCAGACACTCAATGTTCGTAGTCGCTGGATAATCGAGGGGGCGCAAGCTTTCTCCGGCAAGGGCTGGGTGGCTTGCCAGTCGAAAGGCACCTGGACAGGGTATGGGGTTGTGTAACCAAGAGACGTCACAGTTGCTTGAGACGTATGCTGTTGACGGCTGTTAAGGTAAACTGGCGTAGAGAGAGGGAAGGGGATGCTTGTAGTTGAACTGGCGAACAAAGAAGTTTAAGATAGGAAACGTGAGGAACAGATCACCAGCATATATACGGAAGTGACGCCGCGATGTGTTGTCCTAAACATAAGGCTCCCTCCGGTGAGGCGCCGGGAATTTGTAGCAGATCGAGATCGAGCTCTAAGGAGCAAAAAAGGACGGGATGACGGAAGACTGGCGAAAAAGAGGGCCCAAGCTTCCAGCACGATAAACAAGAACAGCAGGGGAACAAAGAGCCGAAAGTATATCGACGCAGAGAGGTAAGCGCGTATCGCCAGGCACAGACATGCCACACAAGGGAAGCGGCAGGGTGGCCAGATCTAATGGCAGCCGGGGATGGTTTGTGGAAACTAGGTAGAGGATTCCCAGTCTCGGCCCCGGGCTTTCCCATAGGATACTGGGAATGGAGAATCCCGTGAATCACGATTGCAAGGCGGAAACATGGCTGACAGAGTTGGCTTGTGTTCCCGCAACGTGGGCCTCTTGCAGCGAGGAATTTGGCCGCCGTCACGAGAAAGAAGCAGGCAAAGTGTAGGTGAGCATAGGGTAGCATTTTGGAGGCAGGAGGGGCACCACTGGCATTCGGAAGACCGCGAGTGGGCGATGGACGAGGAATTTCCAAGATTTCGGTGTCTATAGTAGGGGTTTGGTGCGGATCCTGATCGCTGGGTGCAGGCCCAGCTGCTTTGATCGGAGAGATCTCAAAGGATGGTTCACCAGCCCATCATGCGGGTCCCTCCCTGATCTGGAACCATCTCTCCGCCACCCCTGTCACTGGCTCTCCCATCAGACCCCAGATCAGCCAGCAAGTCTCACCAATACGGACTGGCCCAGCAGCCATCAACGGAAAGTTGGCGGACGAAAAAAAGCTACGACTGGCGGAGCGCGCGAAGTGACAGTGCGATACTGGCCTGTGGGAAATCGGGCATGGGGTGACGGTTGAACTGCGCGAATCTGGATGCCAAGCTTTGCTGATGGGAAATCCGTCGATCGCTGTGCAAAACGTGCCTTGGCCAGATCTGGACAATTGTTACTTTAGCCACAGATCGGTTCATGAAATTGGTCCCACGCCCCTCAAAACTCTCTGCACCAGCACTCCACCGCCTGCAAACCATCGTTTTAGCAGACCAACCATCAGCCACCCGTGTGTATCCCCTGGTGTTGGCTTGTCGTGTCGAACGATGCTGAGAGTTCCCAGCAACAGAAAAAACGATTTGCCCAGATCTGGGGCTCCTGGACCTGGGACTTGATTTGCGGCCCCATCCGGCCATCCATGGACAAAGGATATGATGCGGCACGACGACGGTCGCGGGAACACACCGCATCAAATTTCTCATCGGGCTTTGGAATTCTCATCCAGGTAGCCGGGATCGAGAAGACTGTCAGGGTGTAACATGTCACATGGCCCTCCTCAAGGACAGCCCATCCAAGGGGGGGGGGGGGGGGGGGGGGGGGGGGGGGGGGGGGGGGGGGGGGGGGGCGGGGGGGCGGGGGGGGCGGGCCGGCGCGGGCGCCCGGGCGGGGCGGCGCAGG
>MU858821.1:160640-283902 GCA_033297175.1 Cladorrhinum sp. PSN332 | reverse complement strand
TTTCGCATGGGGTTTTGTTTTTCTCATCCTGGTCGCGGGTTTCTTTAATAGTTTCTGGGTTTAAAATTTAAAATGGCCCCCCCCCCCCCCCCCCCAACAACCCCCCCCCCCCCCCCCCCCCCCAAACGTCTTAGCCTGCAAGCCACCGAGCCACCGGCTAGCATTGATCGCACCACGATGCATCATGCCTTCCCATTATGGAAGAATCGGATTCTCAGATACCTCTATTCTTCTTTTTTTCTTGCCAGGTCCAACAATTGTATCACAACCTGGGATGCATCACAACCCGAACCCGAGCGTTACACATTTATATCTCGAGAACCTGAAACCAGCGGACCGATGTCTCTCTGTCATGTCTGTATGGCTGTCGTTTGCGGGCGGCAACGAGGAGGGGCAAAGCGATTGGCCGCCCCAAGAGAGCCGCGCTGGATCGGGATTCTGGCCTGTGACTGCGATTATCCATGAACCGTGATGTCTCGGGCCTGGAGAATGGTCCTGGGTAGGGTGAGACAGGTTTGGTTGGAAATGATCCGCTTGCCTAGTCCCTGGCGTTCAACAAGCTGCCATATCTGGATCTTGTCCTCCTGTGAAGCCCGTCAGTAGCCGGGAATGTCGTCAGAAGGCCTCAGAAAGATCCCGGCTTCATTTTGAGTGAGGCTGAAAAAGCAATGTTCCTTCAAATTCCAGTTTGCCAACTGCTGTCAGTTTCGGCCAATTGTTGACAGGACAGACTGGGGGCACCTGGGCTTTGTATGCTGCAAGCACGGCAAGTACGTAGAGAGGCTTGACAGTTGCCGGTAGCCGATGGCTGGAACCAATCAAACGCGGCATATAGAGTGCACTCAAGCCTAATATAGTAAAGTGGCTAAACCTTATCTTTGGGCCAAGAATCAGATTTCGAAAGACGCGTTGAGGGGCTCTCGATCGTTGCACAACGCGTCTTCCAAGTTTATGCCCGGAAATTCAATTTAGATTTCCCACCTCAGCCCCGGAGTTGAGGGCACTCAACACCCAAAGCTCCCGACTTCCCATCACACCGCACCGTCTCCGGTCTTCGATTTTCGGTCCCGATCCACACCACGTCGCAGATACCTGATTTTTACGCCAACACGCGGCGACGCATCTATCCGTCCGTCGGCTTCCAGCCGACCAAGGCAAGCAAACATCTCGGGATACACTTTCGGGATACACGACGGCGACTCATTTTCACGTCCGTCGATATACCAACTCGCGATCCACCCGCCTTGCGCAACACAGCTGGATATCATCGTCAATCGGATTCTGCACTGTTTTTTTGATCCCGCATCACAATGCCACGTCTACTACAGTCGACAGGGCGCACTGCCGCAGCAGCAACAGCTGGGCCCGCTCCCGAAATGCCGCCTTACGAGCCACCCGAGTATCCCATGGACGACAAAGGCAGGAGTGCTCTGAAGAGCATGGCTGATCCTCGTGACAACAACGACGCCAGCAGGCGCAAGTATGAGGAACATCTGAATCAGGCCACCCTTAGACTCCGCAGTGCTGTTGGTAGCATCAATGACGTGCTGTTTAGCCGTCAGCAGACACTTGCCAAGATGGCTGAGAGGCGCCGCGAGCAGGGCATTGAAGAAAAGAGCCAAGAAGAACTCGAAGCCGAAGAGTATTTGACTGAGCTGAAGGGTGAAGTCTCCGAGTTGACAAACAAATCAGAGGAGGCCCTGCGTAAAGTTCTGGATTACCGGGCCGAGTGTCAGGACACACAGGATGTGTTGAGAAAGGTTTTGGAAGAGGTCCAGAAGCAGCGACCACGGCCTGAACCGAAACTCAAGAAGGAGAAACGGCGAGCCCGCCGTGATGGGAGTGACGATGAAGACGGCGATGAAGCAGAAGCCGCTGATCAAGACGAGGAGATGGAGGACGTTGAGGATGTCCCTCCATTGGCCGGGATCGTTGAGACGCTGAAGGCTGCCAGGAAATCCCAGTCCCAAACTTACAGATCGATGACCCCCTACCAGCGTTATGCACTCAACAATGACTACATCTCGTTCAAGAGGACCTGGCATGACGCTCTTCACCCAGATGGTGATGCCCCACTTCCAGACGCTTTGAATTGGTTTGACGCACAGGGGAATCCGATCATGGCGGCGGCAACAATTGACGACGATGACGACCTTGTTGTTGAGCGCGAGATCATGGACCTCAAGTGCCCACTGTCATTGCAGGTTTTTAGGGAACCATTCAGCAATCATCGCTGCAAACATACCTTCGAAAAGTCTGCTATCGTGGAGTTCATCAACAGCAACCGCGGCACTGCCAAATGCCCGGTTTGCTCTCAGGTATGTTCGAAGTCACTTGCACGCAATCCCACGGCGCAATGGCAGCTGCTAATATCTCGCGGTAGGAACTCCGGATCAGCGACTTTTACCTGGACGAGGTGGTTTTGCGCAAGGTCAAGCGAGCAGAACAGGCTGCCAGACAGGATGTCAATGCCACGTCAGATATGGAGGCCGATGATTCCAGTGACGATAGCTTCGTTATCGGACGAAACAAAAATATTAAAAAGGAGAAGAATCCATCCCGGTTCGGGACGGAGGAAGCTATCAATATGGATGATGACTAGGACCTCGAGTTGAACGAGTCGAGGACGATTATTTTTGCGGTTGGTTTTCTTGCAGAATATCATTGCTTGTCTATGGAATTCACCCTAATACCTGGGTTTACGACTCATGGGCGACCAACATCATGGCACTGATTGCCAAAAGATGAAGCGAAAAGTACCCATTCGAAACCCACAATCTCGTCCCAAACTTCACCGGAGAGACTGGTATCTCTGTGAAGAGATTAAAAACAACTCTAAAGGCCCAGGGAATCTGTCATTGTCATTCATCATCACCCATCCCAAGCCGTCTGTCGATAGTTTCTCGCGTCCTGTATACCGCTGATCTCTTAATGCCGCCGCTGGTTTCACCATGGGAAATATAAAACATAAAACAAAACAAAAAAAGACACACTTTTGCCGTAAATAGAAGGAACTGAAAAGGTACAATGAATCAAACACTTCCAGGAAGGAATGGAAGGTGCAAGGCGAAGGAAGGCGAACTGTGTGTCTTGATGGACGACTCAGTGGCGAGTCCTGGAGGAAGTCGTATCCCATTGGTGTTCTTGCTTGCAACCCATCGCCTGATCTGACGAGAAGGGAGTTGTGGGAACCATCAGGCCGTCGGCCCGTTCCTGGTAGAGCGGCATTGAATTCGGCGGATAGTAGCTGACGTCTTGGGAGTAATATTGGTCGTACGGGGCTCCGAACTGGTGTGGCGCGTACCTGGTGTTCGGCTGAGGCATCGAGTGCATGGGTTGGGTGTACTGGTATTGCAAATGGGAGTCGGTCCTGAAGCCATTGGGACTGGCACCAGAGCATGTCAGTGGTTCTGGCATTTCCAAACAGGCTCGCTCGAATGTTGTTTCTCAAGCTGAGCTTCCAAATTATGAGCGGACTCACTTTCCATAGCCAGCCAGCGGCGACCGGGCGGTGTTGGGACTGTACATTTGCGGCGGGGCCATTATCGGTGAACTGGTGTCTCGACTGCTATCACCGGAAGTTCCGTGGAGTGAAAGACCGGCGGTTCCGTCCGCTATCGAATCCTCGCAGTCATCGCCGCCATCCAAATGGCCATGTTGACGATGTGTGTACTTGTGGATCCCCCACTTATCGAACCTGGATCGATATGCGCGGGTGCTATCGAGCATTTATTAGCTTGTCTTACACAAGGACCGATCTCAAAACCAGAAGACTAATCATATGACTGCCTCTTTCTTATGATTGGTGGAAGGACATACGATGCCTTGAAGCCGTACTTCTCTTCCATGGTTCTCTGCACGACATGCAGAGGCTTGTTTTGGTCCTTGTACTCGGCGATGATGATCTCGCGATACTCATCCCACGGTTTCGTCATGGCGGCGGCAAAGTCCCGAGCTCTTCAACCTATTGGGTAACGATGGAAGAGAAATGATTGGCTTGGGCAAGGGCTCAATTGCTTAACAAGAAGTGAAGCTCAAACTTTGGATCTCCAACCAACAAACAGTGAGGCTGTTAGATCCAAGGATCGTGAACGAAGATCTCTTTGTTCAGGGCAATAAGTGTATATGTCTTGGGAACTAGCGATGGTGCCAATCACCCCAGGAACGTGGGAGGATCCGTTGATCATATATGACGACAGCGATCACTTAATTGCCCATCTTGCAATTTCTTCAATTGACGTGTCTTTACATTTGCTCACCTTAGCATATGCAGGTACTTACTTGATTCGACGGTTCGAGTCAAAGTGCCCCAACTCAAGAGGTGAGGCGGCCAATGGGCGTCAATTGGGAGAATACATGGCTTCACCGGGGTTGGCGTTTGACACTTGGCTCATTTACAAGGAACGGACGGCTCAGGGCTAAGATCAAGGCTGCGAGAGCCGTTGGAACCACAAGCTGCTTCAAGTATGCCCTGGCCTGGCTTTTTGTGCGTTGTTGTTATCAGATTATGTTACCTCCAGTCACTTTCACGAGGCTCATTATACTGGGGAAACATGGGCGAGAAGCATGCAAGTGATTACAGCAGGTACATACATACAGTAGCAGCAACTCGATGGCGTCTTGGATGACGCAAAAAGGGGTTTAGACTGGGTCGGGACTTGCAAGACCCAGAACAGCGGGGAGAATAGACGAGATGACAGCGGACACGAGGGCACACGGGACAAAAAGCGCTTTGGGCAAGGCTGTTTGAGGCTCGTTCTGAGCCTGTGGTCACTTCCTGCCCCAAACTTGACTTGTACATACATGTACCATCCGACAAGGTCCCGCGCCGATGACCACGCTGCCGGACCAGGACCAGACGACAGCAGCCATACAGCGAACACGTATGAAAAAGCCCCCAGCCTTAACGCGGCCACCCAAGCGACCACACCCTCTCTTCTTGGGAATGCGCTGGTGATTGGTTGTTCTGAGGCGCCAATACCGTTCGTTACCCGAGGCACCCCGGTCCCCTTCGATCGATTGAATTGAACAACAACGAAAACTATGGAGTTCCCGAAGAACAGGACAAACAACATCATCATCATGCAAAATGCATGCGGGCCCGCCCCGGTCAAGGCGGCGCAAGAAGCCGTGGCTTTGCCAGGCAGATATACTTGCAGTCTCTGGAGTCTCTGGCTAGCTGCCGATGAAAGAGCTTGGTATATCGGCATATGTCCGCAAGGTGGTAGTGTGAGGTTGTGGTCGCACCATGTAGAAAAGGGGCACATGTGCGGATTTTGGGGTTGGGTACCTGACGACCACCCTTCACTTTTCTGCTCGGGAGCAGTCGTTGATACCCAATGACCTAAACAATCCTTCTTTTATTACCGCCAACTCTCTTCCTCATACACACACACACACTCATATTCCGGGCGCATTGGGCTTCGATCTTTGACGTCTAAGCCGACACAACAATGGTACACTTATCTGGTTCTGATCCGTCTTGCAGAAATATCGAACACGTCGTGCTCCAGCTCACTCAATTCCCCCACGCCTTCCCGAATCTTGTCACCTTCCCCAAGATCGGCACCGGCTTGGTACCAGCCTACTCCAAAAGTGGCTGATCAAATCTCGCACCGAGAAAAAAAAAAAGGATTCATTTGCCAATTGTTGTTTTATTTCTTCATATCGGGAGAACACAAACCAAAGTTGTGCCCGGACTTGATCGCGGTGTGGTGGTGGCTTTGAACAAAGTCCAATTCGCTTCACTTTCTTAATGGCAATGTCGTCGCCATTCGTCAATCCATGTCCCCTCCTTTACGATGCATCTCGATACCTCCCACACCTTCCGTCCACAATAGATGTTGAAACGTGTACTCGCTACCACCTCGTACCTCACTTTCAATTTCTTGGCTGCTGGTAGCTCGCCCAACCCGCGCGGGCATGTGTGCCCCCTTTTGGAAATCTTTTTCGAAAAGGGGAACTAATCCCCATCCACTGAGTAGTTAGTAGATTATATGTCGCTACTCCCAAAACTACCCCCCGACAGGAGAACTTCGTGGCTAGAATTCCCTACATTACGATTAGATGAACAAACTTTTCATCGGCAACGAGGAGCTCCCGGGCATCAATCAACCTCGCTGAGCATCACCAGTCAAACCACGACCGCCCTTCCTCGAGCATGAATCACTCCAATGCGTAGCAGATATCTTGTACCTAAGCCATGCTTTGCCCGGGCCGAGGCGCTAAAACTCCACACCACCTTTTCACCTAGATTTCGTTTCAACCTGATTGGGGAGATGAAACAAGAGTGTCGATTAAGTTTGGCGAGGGGCGGTGTAGAATGATTCCAGACGTTTTGCTCGGAAACCTCCGGTTTTCGAATCAAATCTAACATCCTTAGGTCGCATTATGCGGTTGCCTTTTCTGTGCCCGCCCCGCCAGGTCTATAAGGCAGCGACCACCCTCCTGCTTTTTGTTATACTGTTCATATGGCGGCCGTAGGGGGCGGCTTGGGTGGTGGCTGTGATACATATGTATACCCAGTAGAGTTTGTGAATGGCTTCACCGCCAGAAGTTTGGGAAAGTAGAGGGACAAGGGTTGAGGAGAAGGACCGACGTCAAATGAGAGAAGACTTACCAGGGAGATGACATCATTGGATGAAGATGCTGAGATTGGAGCATGGTCACCTTGCCCAGACGATTCTACACTGCCCGGTTTGGTTGTGTATGGGATGTGCATAAACTCTGATGGCTGAAGGCTATGAGGAGCTTAGTATTATTGTGTAGATCAGACAACCTTAGCTGCTTAAGCATTGCTTCTCTACTCTACCTCGAGTTGCACATCAAAACTCAGCCCCTTTTAAGACTCAACAGACCTCACGACTCAAAATGTAACCACCTTTTTCCGCGAATGGTGACATAACCCAAACGGTCAACACAGTCTGCTTACTCCCCTCGCTTTCTCTGCTCAACCTAAACCTGCACGTCAAAACCTCGCCACAGTACTAAACGAAACAGACTTCACCGCTCACAACCTCTTACGATTTAAGCACGTGTCAAGTAGTTCCCAATGTATGTACCTGCACCTGCACATCAAGCTCCGCCTCAGGTGCGAGCACGAGCATGCGAGCAAGAGTAACAGAAACAAGATCATCAACAACAAAAGTCAACCTTCTCTAAACCTCGCCACAATTCTTCGTCTCCCTCCTCAGGCAACCGATAACGAGATCTGTTAACCGAGAGTAGGACGCGCCCAAAAACAAACCAAAACCTTCCTTTAGCATTGCCTCAATGCACAATACGCACACACTTTCCAGGCCTGGCCAGTCACAGTGATACATCAACAGCTTCACCTCTCTTCTCTCATCCCCAGCGCTAACCAAGCAAAGCAACGCCTCCTCCCCTCTTGATCACCAGAACCGCGAAATCCGCAAGCAAGGTGCCGTCTGGCCTGGTCTCGCATCCCACTCCCGCATCCCGCCTCCTCTCCCACTTTCCCCTCCTTCCATGAAGGCATGGCTTATCTCCCTTTCCTCCGCCAACCAATCTAGACCTAATGACCATTATTACGTACAGAAACAAGCCTGAACAACCATTGTAATCATCAAAAACTGCGCGATGTTTCCAATACGGACGGACTTCCACTGGCCAAATAGAAAGGGGAAAGAAATATGCTTAAGCTCCTCTCATTACCTTACCTTAGATACATACAACACAGGTGGGCTACTCTACCGGCTTTATTTGAAGATAGACCGGCATATTCCACTATGACAACTTCCCGTAAGCGACATATGTCTGACAGCATCCCTCCCAGGACTGGCCCGCAGAACGACCAACCCAAGAAATGTTGGGCAAAGAACCAATAAGTCATGAAACTATAATGGATCTCAACTCGCTTCAAAATGAAGAACACGAGCAAAATGAACGGGCCTCGATGAGAGCTGGAAGCGTAAAAGAAATATAGAAGGGTATTATTAGTAAAGAAAAGATGTGCTTCCTCGAACGCGAAAGCGCAATGATGTAGGATATAGTGCCGCGCTTCTGTATGCCGTAACAATCTTGCTGCTGCCGTGCTATACATAAAAAAAAAATAAAAAAAAAGAGTTTCCAGCAAGAAGAGAAATAGGTATCCCAAAAAAGACTTGTTATCCTCCACGACAAAACAGCCACCCAAAACACAATCTGACCTCCGCCACCCCCTTTTCAACTGCCCCTATGCATCATAGACACCACCCTGCCACTCTGCTCAACCTAAGCTTTCACAGCAGCCTTCTCATCAGCAGCCGCCGAAGCAGGAGCAGCGGCCGCGGCAGTAGTAGCAGCAACAGCAGCAGCAGTCGCGGGCTCCGTGCTCACAACACCGGCTTCCTGGGCCTTAGCCTCCGCAGCAGTAGGAGTCGCCGCCACCGGAACTACAACCTCGGCCTTCTTCTCGGGCGCGGCAATAGCCGCCGCCGCCTCGGCCTTCTCTTCCTTAGGGCTCGGCGTAGTCTCAACAACAGGAGCCCCGCTGGCAGCCTTTCTAATAATCTCAAACCACTTCTCCGCCTCGGCAGGCGAATGCGCCTTGAAGCTCAACTCGCTGGTGCCAGCAATCTTGCTTCCAAGCCCCTTGCTCTTGTCCTTGCCCTTGACGCTAAACTTCTCTCCGCTGGGGGCACCAACCACAGCCTCGGGAAGATAGATACTCAACTCAGGAATAGGGTCCTTGCGGTAGTTGTCATCATCCTTGAACTCGTGCAAGAACTTGGAAGGCGTAACAACGTAGTAGCTGGTCGAGTATCCCCAGCTGAGCTTGTTCCGAGACTTGCGCTCGAGCGAGCCCTCAATCAAGGCCTTGGTGGAGGGGTGGCTCTGGTTAGGGAACGTCAAAGCCTCAACAGTACGGGGAGGCTCGTTGGGGTTGACGAGGACGGCAGAGCTGCGCTTCACAAAGGCCTTCCACTCAAAGTCCTGTGGAATGCGCTGCGCTGCGCCGAGCATGTCGACATAAAGAGCCTGCACCTTGAGCGCTTGGCCGCCAGCGAACGAGTTGAACGCCTCCATCGCCTGCTGGACAACGGTAATGACGTGATGCTCAAACGTCTGGAAGTTGGCCTGGACAGCGACGAGATCATTGTGCTGATTGTTCTCCTCAATGACCTGCTTGTTAAGGCGGTGCAGGACACCGCGCTGGATGACGTAGGGGTCGTCGGTTGGGTGAGCCTTACCGCCGGTAGACTCGAACGAGGCGGTATGCTGACCGAGCAGCTCAATGTGCTTCTGGGTGGTGTTGCGGGCCTTCTCGACCTCCTTGGCGCTCTTCTCGGCGCCGTGCTCAAGCTCCTTGGCCTTGTGTTTGATCTCCTTGTGCAAGCGCTCGAGCACGGGGAGAACAGAGCCCTTGATGGACTTTTCCGTCTCAGCGTTGGTGTTGATGAGGGCCTGGGTGTTGACGCGCATGTTCTCAAAGAAGCCGGCGACGCCGCCGAGGGACTGGTCGAAGTGGTCGCCCTCCCTCAGGGGCTTGGAAATTGTCTTGAGGACCTTTTCGTACTCCTTTGCTTGGACCTTGTGTAACTTCTCGACGGACTCCATATACTCCTCGAGGTAGCCGACGGCATGTTTCCATGCTTGAAGACGTTGTGCCAAAAGACCGGCAGTCTGTTGTGGTTGGTTGATGTTAGCCAGATAGCCCCTTTTTCTTGCGTCCCGCTCGTCGCATTGCGGGCTCTCCTAGACACTCACCGAGTTGGGATCGGTCTCGGGAATTGCATCGTCGCTCATGACACTAGCCAGGGTTTCGTGCCTGGACGGAACCGTAGGCGATGCTGGAGCTGACATTATGACCGGATTAAATCAATAGAAAAATAATAACTACTTCTACGACGAGGAGGAGGACGAGGAGGAGGACGAGGAGGAGGACGAGGAGGTGGTGTAGGGGGTTCGCGGGTCTCGAGGTTCGTCTGATGTTTGGAAACCCAACCGAAAATATAGGTCAAGATACGGCGTGGTTCTTTTTTCAATGTGGACCCCAAATCGGCCGTTAGTTCGTCCCAACAAGCGGCCGTTCACCCCAGGAGAAAAGGATATATAACGATAAAGTTTGGTCTACGGGTAGGGCGATGAGGTCGTGCAAAAAGAGAAACTAAAAGGGGAGAGGTGTGGTAGGACGGCTGGGGACCGTCAATGGGTATTTGTATATCACACTTCATCCTTCTTTCCCTCAAACTACTTATCAATGAACCCGACCCGTTTGAAGGTTCGCTGCGTTGGAGCTTTCTTCCTGTCCAACGTAACCTTCCCTTACCCCGCTCTCTCCTTCACCTCCCCGCTTCGTTCTGCCCGATCTGCTGGCAACACCCCTTTGGTTTCTCAGCAGCAATGGATTCTTTCTCGCTTCGAACAAAAAAAAAAAAGGGTCTCTCTGGGCCTCTGGCAATTGGGGAGTGTGGACGAGTGGAACGATTAAATCGAGAGAGAAAGGGCTTTCCTCATTGGTCGATTCCTCATTCTGTGTCTCCAGTGATCACGCCATGACGTAACGACAGCTAATGCGGGGCAATCTTCGGGCGAACCCCTGTCCAGCTGGCAACCTGCATCTTTTCTTCAGCAGCAGTCTGCGGGATTGAGAGATTTTCATTATAATTCAAACATGATATCGCAAAGTTTTCAGCTATTCTCGAAGCGTTGTGCGTTTAATATGCTCGCTACACCACGTCTCGCTCTTACTAACCGTTTAGATTCAACGGGCAGGTCGGGGTAAGGAACGGAGGAGTTTCTCGCAAAATCTAAAAACCTCAAACCATGACGTAACAGGCAAGATGCATGTTTGGATGAAATAGGCTTCAATGCGGCGGCAGCCGATCTGTCGGATATCCTACGTGCCTACCAACCGAATATAGTGTGCATATATCCTTTCCTTTTGTTTGTTTGATGAGAGACTAGCCGTCATGGCCATCCGAATCATTGATCAGCCACCTACGACAGCGATTTCCCTTGAGCCATCTTCATCAGGTTTTAGTTTCCTGATCTATGCCATGTCTTTTGGCGAGCCCGTATCCTGTCTCAAAGGGGCCATACACACGCATGTATAATTACATTATGCGACGAGGAATTCTTTCACCAGGGATGAAAGTATAATCCGCCGTGTTGTGTAAGAATGCCTCTACATACAACAAGATTCTGTAAAACACAGTACCTGTTTAAAACTCGTAGGAACACCTTCAACTTTTCTGTGTAACGTGGCGATCGCTCACTTTGTCGTCGATGTGTATGGCGGAGAATAGTTGCACAAGTTCCACCCACTGGACCTCAGCAAACTTTCCCGACATTAGATTCCATCCAAATCACTGAATGTGTACTTCTCATTTTCATTTCAGGTTTATCTTGTAGTATATAATTCCAAACTGACTTCTAGGGGGTATCAAGAAAAATAAATCAGAGCTTGGTGTTTCCACATGTTTTCCGTCACACACCAAGCAAAGCCAACCAATAAGCCCGAAAAAGCGCCCAACTCGACAGAACCGAAGAGGAAACACACCGCAATCCTCTCCTTTCATCTCTTTCTTTCTTGCTCCCCCCAAAGAAAAAAAAATTGCCCCAAATACCAATGCTGCTAATGCTCATGATGCAATGCTTTTCTTGGGCACAGCACAACAGCAACTGCCCTTCTATCCCAGGCCAACCATTAAAACGCCAGGTTGCCCTCCCGCGAGATAATCTTGGTTTCTGTCTTTGCAAGCTCCCTCCCCGTCTATCAAAAAAAATCCAAGTCGTGGGTATATATGAAATACAAAGAGATGAGACTGTTATCATCCCTAAAAAGCCACCGCGAGATTATTGCCTGTATGCAGTATGGTCTCTCCCCCGCGCCGAAGAGAAAAAAAAAAGATAGGACAAAAGAAAGCCAAAAAGAACGGATTAAACTCTTACACCGAGGCTACTTGAAGCCCCTCAAATCATTACTTTTGCCGTAGTGGAGACGGAGAAAAGCTCAAAGGCCCCTATGCCACACGCTCGCGCGCCTGTAGCAACCGCAGTCTTGAACGTTCATCACCCTCTCCATGAATGTTCAATTGATGGATGTAGCTAGCACGTCTGCGCGGGGACGTCCTACGTCCTGCGCTTGGGGGACTGGGCGGGCTTCTCATCATGGCGAGTTCCTCCTGCTCCTCATATGGAGTAGACTCATGAGGAACCTCAGCAATGCTTCCGAGTCCGATCCCACTGTCAGCCACTTCGACAAGAGCGAGCGGCGGAGACCGCGGGGGCGACGATGGTGCGCTCACAGCCGTCCAGTAATCTGGCAGTTCGCCTGCCAGAGGCCTTGTGACTGGTGTTTTGCAGGCTGTGTGGTAGCTCGGTACTTTGGCCAGTGTTTGCTCATCGGGAAAATCGACATGTTCAGGGGGGCTTTCGGGCTCGTCAGGTGATTCCTCGCCACTATTGTGACGCGTAAGGGGAATGGATACAGGGGGCGAGTGGTGGTGATGGGCACCGTCGGGGTGCGGAGTGTTGTAACCGGAGCCAATTGATGCTGCCGACTGTACAGAGCTCCAGGACTGATTTCGGTGCTGTTGGCTCAAGGCCAGTGTGCTCTGTAATCTAGACGAAAGTAGGGCTGGGTTCAGAAGGGCACCGGAGCTGTGGGTCAGGGCCGCCAGATTCTCGTATGAGCCCGCTCTTGAGCGACCGTAAATGGGACTTCCAACTGCTGAGCGTCCACCAGCCGGTGTTTGCAAGCCTATGGGATCAATGTCGTCGTAGAGTTGATCCAAAACATGCTCCCCGTATCCAGGCGGTGCAATTGCCGCTACCTGCTCCGAAGTCGCGCCAGTAGGCATCTGGCGGACGAGGTTTCCATCTTCGTCGAGGGGCATGTTTGGTGAAATAAAGATGGTCACCGGGAGCGTGGCGCGAAGCTCCGAGATGTGTCCATCAGGATTCTGGAGTGCTACCACCAGTTTCAGCTTGTGCCGAACTTTAATCCCCTTCGCGTTCACATCCTGGAGGCACCTGTTGAGCTTCATTGGTAGATTCAGAGTCGTGTTGACAACCCAACCCTCCTGGCCAGTATCCTCAATCATGTCCTGCCAATGCTCGGTTCTGTTCACTGGGACTTTCCACGAATCGATTTCCCTCTCTTTTTTGTGTTCCCTCACGCTGTGGCCGTTGGGAGAGTGCAGGATAATGTCGTGGACCTCGATAAGCTTGACTGATATGTCACCTATTTCAAGGCCTTTGAGCAACGGGGTAAATCTCGTTTCTAAAGGGATACTGCTACCGAAAACGACGGCCTTCTGTGGCACCATGATGGAATATTCGATTTTGTTGGGCCAAATGTTCTCAACGCTCATAGCGTGCAGAAATTCGAGGGCTGATGCTTCGAGGGTTCGGATCACGCGTAGTCGCTTATAAGCATGGAGGTCGGTTGCCAGTTTCCCCCTTGCTACCGTGGCCTTCAACTTCCACGTAATGCTAGCCTCTCGCATGCCTTCAACGCTCTCCGTCGTATCTCCGGGGAGCGTGAGCTCAAAGGGCCATTCGTAGTTGCCGATAGGAAGGGTTTGACTTCTCGAGTAGTGCAGCGGGCCATCTGGTGTGTGAGTTGCTGAGCCGGTGCCGATAAATGGCTGCCATTTGTTCTCGAAAAAAGGAATTGTCTTGTCAACCTTTTGATTGGAAATACCCGTAGCCGTAACCCGTTGATCAGTCCAGCTAGCGAGCAGGGTCAGCGGCCCATACCCTTGGTGCTCATGACGAATACCATACCCATAGTGAATGGTGCCTGTCAACTTCAAATGCACATTCTCGATTTTGAGGGGTGCAGTGAGGCAGAGGACCACGGTGCCCTTGAGAACCTGGGCAGACGCCTCGTGGTCATTCCCTCGAAAGACGATAAAGTCATTCTCTAGCCTACAGTACGAGATGATTAGTTATGTACGTTAAAAAGGAGCCAGAAATGCTAGCTGCATGGACTCACCGAATCTCGAAAAGTGCGCAGGCATGTTTCCCGCTCACCGAGGTGAATGGATTAAAATTTGGCATCGGCATAATTGGATAGGTAAATCGATTCCTCGCTCCAACTCAGAAACCGAGAAAAGAATTTGAGGGGAAAAGATCAAGAGGAGAAAAAGAGCCCCGATGGCTAGTGATAATAATTTAGGTCTGTCATCTACCCAATGTAGGGGCGTGGGAAGACTGAGGCGGAGTACCAAGTACGGTGGCACCTAATGCGGCACGTCTAAGCTAGTCGACTTGCTTCTTCGGTTGGTGCAGGTGAGTGGTGGTGATGCGGGATGGATGGAATTACGAGGTGGAAGTTGGGGGGAAGGGATGGATATTCCAAAAAGCTCAAAAGACAATTCTAGGTGGTGAAGGTGGATCAATCGATATCGCAAAAAAAAAAAAAAAAGAGTTGGCGGCGAGATAGCTGATATCGTAATATTCCTGCCAGCCAGCAACGGTGAAGCAACGGCATGGGAATTTTGTTGGATTTTACGATTGTACCCTCCCTGACGGAGAAGGCGATCCACCCGGGAGTCAGGTACAAGGACCTGCAGCATGGTGCTTCTTTGTTACCTGTGGGAGGTACATCGGGGTACCATAGCTGCTTAGCGCGGAGCCACCGGGATGGATACTTGATGGGCACACATGGAAACTTTGGAAAGTTTTAACAGCGAGAGTGGAAGCGAGACCCAGCTCATGCATGAAGACGCGAAGGGCCCCAATCCGAGGGCACAGTAGAGATGCCCTGTGGCTCCAATGGGACCATGAGAGAGTAAAAGAGCTGAAGAGGTTACGAACACCCGGAAACAAGCCGCTCATCATCTGCAGGGGTCCCCAATTATAGACAATGTACCGTCCACCGCTCTCTGGCGGCGCAGTGCTGATCTGTTACTTTCCGTTTTCTCTCCACAATAAACAAGACAAGAATCCATCCAAGGGTTCAACCGTTCGATGATGATAAGAAAAATGGAGCCAATGATGCCAAGTCAACATGAACTTTTTGGTGGGGGTAATGAGTCGTGTGATAGTAATCGATAGTGAAGAACCGCGGTGTCGACATCGCACGTCACTCACTGTGAAGTCGACAGCCATGTGGGGCTGGGAGTGGGAAAGAGAACGAAAAAATCCATAATCGCCCTGCTAGCGTGGGGTCTCTTTTTTCCCCCAAAGGTTCGACAACTCCATCTTAGACTGCACGAATTACAAACGGCTATCGAAGTCTAATCTGAAAGGTACCTAGATAAGGCTATTGAGAATTTGGGACTCTCAAAGTACACGTGTGTTTCCCCCCAAGTCTCGCAATTGAAGCACTGGAAACACGAATCTGGGGAACACTGAGCCCAGACTTCCCTAGGTCATTTGCTTCTTTCGTTTGTGTCGGGTGTTGCTCAGCTGCCTTTGTGCGTCTTCATTGGGTTTCAGTTACCAAAAAGGCTGGTCGTTACACGCAAATGCCTTCCACCGGAGGATACCCCTGTGCTGATTCAAGCCACAAAGGAAGATGCATGGTTGATTGGCCCCCACACCGAAGGTCTAGAAGGCTGCCAAACTGGGCAGGCACTCAATTGTCGTTTGTTCCAGGTTGCTTCGTTAATTCAACAACTGACAGCTTTGGTAGCCCCGTGACGTGGAATTTGAAGAGTTGACACCAACGACACAACCATGATGACCTACCTCTATAGCTTACGGCTGCGTTCTGCATCATTCATGGCCTCCATATGCAGGAGGTCGGCACCCAAAGGACCCCGCGTGCCTGGGAATTACGTATGGGGAAGGCGCAGTAGTGCACAACAAAGGGTCCTGCTGAACTGTTCAGAAGACGCCCATGTGTCTCTGAATGTCAAAACGATTGGTGTTGTCAGTTTCTGAGTTGCAGGGATAACATGGTCTGGATGTCCAGATGCCGAAGGACCAGCGAAGCGAGAGCGGGCCACTCAGACCTTCTTGAGGCGGCATGGCGGCTCAAAGCAAAAGCTACGAGGGCTTCGATGCGAAACTGGGTCCAAACCAAGAATCGTTCACACCAATTTATTGAATTACGCACAGGGGTGATATTTTCCGTCGAAATCTCCATATTTCACACAGTGTGTTTATTTGAGGAATGTGCAAAGCATTAGCACCCAACATTCGATATGGGTGTGGCACTCTGGCATGTATTGGCATGGCCTTGCGATGCAATTGGCACTGCAAGTCCATTTTGATATGGTGCTAGTGCGCATCTTTTAATGCGCTTACACCTTGGCGTGGGCTATTTTTCGATTTTTTGTGAACAATTTTGGGTTTTGACCCAGTTTCGCACCGAAGCCCTCGTAAAAAGTCCCACCCGATAACGGCGATCGGGTCTGGCTATGGAGGTGCTGCCAACGGAGATGATTCTGACTCAAAAAGTTCACAATAGACACAATCTGGCAGCGTCTTTATCGACAGGTTTTTTTTCTCTGTATTTTTTTTTATCAAAGGCGCTCCTGAAAACATCGATCCAATTACCCAAACACCAATTCGCGGGATCATCTCCCGAGTCACAGAAGAGCACGTGGAGAGCTCTTTTGTTTACAGTAAAATCATGACGTTTTGAGACGTCAGCTGTGATCAATATCTCTGTACTTAGTCCGGGGCTCGGGGCTCGGGGCTCCTCAGCAGGCGGATCCAGATCAGCAGTGTGCAGCAGGGTCTTTGGTAATTCCCGGCAACTTCCGACTTCAATGGTCAACGACATCAATGATCACAAAAAAGTTACCGGCGTCAACTCGGGCGAGAGACGGTTGAATCAAGAAACAATGGGAGGCATCTCTATCACACCATATCAAACACGAGATTCCAGCGTTTCATCCATTTTCATCACCACCAAGCCGATCATGGCCGAGCCGCTTTCTTCTCCGAGGATCGGGCACAGGGCTGAGTGGACAATGGCCTTTATCTCCCTATGCAAAACTTGAAAAATTTCACTGAAAAAAAACACATCAAAATCACTCATCAACCTGCCATTTTAGCCGTCCCCCTGGCCCACATCATCCACAAATCCCACTTGGCTCACCGCAGATGTGATGCGAGTTTTATCAAACGCAGGCAAATTGTATCTCAAAGACAGAGAAAAGACCATGGTCGCGCCACTCGCTTAACGCAATTTTTTGATGCTGAGTGAATGCACGCATCATGCTTGATAGCATGGATCTCGATGACTACACTATGCCACTTCGTTTCTCGGCGCTTCCGGCTTAATTCCATCAGCCCTACTAGCTAACAGACACTACCGCTCTCACATGAAGCTTGTTCATGTCATCAATGTCATGTCAGCAAGCCAAAAAATAATAATAAGAAAACCGTTGTAAAACCGGGATTCGGGAGTGTTCGGGCTAGAGAATTGTCAGGGACTATCACCGGGGTGTTTCCGGGTTGAAAAAGATCTTGCTAGAATTTGCATGTGCTTTTCATCATTTGATTGCAGATATCGAATGATTTTCTTGCTACCTGAGCCTCAGATGGAAATGTACCTCCTGTGTACATCGAGATACCTACACTAAGGTACCCGCGCCTGGTTGTCGATCTCGATGACACCGGAACTAAGCCGTGCCTTAGTCGCCGGAATCTTGCCGGCGACACCACATCCACCTCCTAGAGCCATCATAAGCAACAAACAAGCCGAGGCGGCGGCGGTGAAACTTTTACACTGTAACGCAGCTAGGGACAGCGTGGGGGTTCTCTTCCAGGTCGTTTCGTCGGACTGTTAACTGTTAACCGTTAACCGCGGCGAACCGACGAACCAAACAGAATGCCTCACTCGGCTGCCAGGGATGGCGAAGAAACAGGCTTTTCATGTGAGGTAATTCAGATGTGGGATTCGTCCCCACATTCAAATCCTGGCCGAGACTTCACTCACTCTTTCCCAAGTGCCTAGACTCCATGACAGATCACATCCGGTGATTGCTACATGCCACCGCAACTTGCATATGCAAGAGACATCTGATCAAGACGGAACAAACGTTTCTCCTGGACAACGAATGAGACTGATCACCGAGCCCCTCAATATGCATGATCTATTGATGGAGATATGGAGCCCAATCCGACGAGTCGCTCCACTGATTACTAGCAGGATATTTCTGAAATTCATAAGATTTAATCTATTCTGGCTGTTCTTCTCATCCAATTATCTCGTGTTGAGATCACATGCTACTATGTATATGGCGAACACAGGAATCATATTATTCACAAATTGTGAACTGCTTGATGGACTGTGATGATGCAAGTGATGCATAAAGCTTCGGTTCCATGCCAAGAGAACCCCAGGAATAAACTTCCTCTCATATCGAACACATCCACCTATAATACTACTTTCATTAATACAGTAATTCTTGCTCCTGAGCAGCTCTAATACGCGCTCAACTTGAATCCCAGAACCTACATTCTGTGTGCAAATCCTTTGCCAATAAACACAGCCGCCCAACACCAAAATTGACTTGTGTAACCATCACCGCTCAATCTCAAGCTCACGAGTCTCCATCTGAGAGGGAACATAGATCTTACCCTCCGATCCCACAGCCACAAAGTAAATGCGCAGTCAACAAATGATCCATAAGGTATATGCCAAGTGTCAGACCCGAACTGCAGTAGGAAGTAACGGTTTGTGCACGCGTGTCTCCTCAGATCATCTGGCATACCTAAGCTACACCAAGCAATGCATGCAACAGTATTTTCGCCAACAACATGCCCAAGGCGGAATAATCGTAGCTCCAAAAGTCTCCTCATCATGGTCGATATTAGATCATCATCGCCGTTAAATCCGTCAAGAGGCGTCCTATGCACCTCCTCCATCCGTCCACATTAACCTTTGTGGTACAGATGACTAAGTAAGTTTTTGCAGTCGTTACCCCTGAATGGTTGCATAAACCAAGGGGGGGCAACCCGCCAGGAGAAGTAAACAAATAACTAAAATGCTTGGCCACCACACACGAAACGCAAAGCAGCATCAATCACACAACAGACGAGAAAAAAACCACAAGATCTTGCACAGACAAAATTACAAAGAAGCAGATCGTCAAATTCGCTTTTTGAAGTGATATCCTGCGTAGATGATTCGACTACCCACCACCAAAAAAAAAAAAAAAAAAGCCGTAAATATTTACATAAAACGCCCCAATTCACATAACAATCCATCAAAACTTTCGCTTCCGCCGTCATGAAAGAAGCACGAAACAATGCCAGAACTCCTTAGCCCTTAGTCAGCCACTGCACACACAACTCAGCCTTCTTTCTTCTTCTCCTCATCCAACTGCGCCACGCCCTCACTCGGCCTCAACCAAGTCCTCACATGCCCGCTCTTACAGCTCGTCAAAATCGCATCCTCTGTGAACTCCAACCAGCACAACGGATCATCATCAACCGTCCTGCTCAGCACAGGCGGCAGCATAGCGACCGTAGCCCTCGGTTCAACCGGATGAGGCATCACCCCTTCCTTACCATCCCCTCCTCTTCTCTTCTCTTCCCCTCCCTCGGCTTTCTCTCCACTTTCAGTCGTAGTCTTCCCACTACTAACTGAAACCCCTCTTTGTCTCCCCGCCCCGGCCACAGCCTTAGGCCTATGCAACATACCCACACTGAAATCCCACAAACAAATCCTGCAGTCCTCTCCCACACTTCCAAATCGATAACTCTTATCGTCGCACCTCCACGGATCAAACGCAACGCTCGTCACCCAGCTCCGATGACCCTGGCACCGCGCGATGAGTGACCGTTCGCTGGGACACCAAATAGAAATCAAGTCGTCTTGCCCGCCAGTCAAAACATATTTGCCGTCTGGAGACCAGCAGACGCACGTTAATCCACCGTAGTAAGAGTAGAATAAGTCCAACAGGGTTTCAGTAAGGTAGTCAATTATACGCAGTGATCCGTCCTCCGAAACAACAGCCAGGTGTCGATTGTCCGGCGAAAACGCAAACGCATTGACCCGCTGGTTTGATAATTTCCACACCGCAATGGGGTTAGATTTTTGGTTTTTCGAGTGGACTGATTTGTGTACTTGGATGTTGTATGTACCATTGGAGGACGAGGACGATGATGCGGAAGAGGTAGTATTCGTGGTCGCAGAGGCAGATTCTTCTGAGGACTGTCGGGCTTGCTCGTCCTCCGCATTGAAACTTGCGTCTTCTTTTTCCTTATCATAGACTACCAACGAGCCATCCATATGCGCAGCGAGAAAGAGGTGTTCTGACCCTGGAATCCACCGTATTTCTGAGACGGGCGTATTGTTGATCACTCCGTTCTTGTTTAGACGGGTGTATCGTTGCGAGATGGGCTCCCACCAGATGATTTCTCCAGTTGAAAAGCCCATGATTACGTCGATGTGTGAGGCAGATTTTGAGATTCGGTTTACATCGTGGCAGAGACAGTGGGCTTTGGTAAAGAGGATCTTGGTGAGGTATTCTGCTTTCGTCTGGGAGGAAAGGTCAAGCCATTGGAAGGCACGGTTAATGTTGGCGAAGGCAAAGAGACCATTTCTCTGTCGGTCCTGGAGTTTCTTGTTGAGGGTTTCGTGGTTGATCACGCGGGAGATGAAGGAGGAGTTGCTCTTGGACATGTTGTTCTTTGGTTTCCTCTTCTTGCTGGAGTCTTTCGTTGCGACGGGGGCTAAAAGGGTGTTGCCTTCGCCAAAGGCTGGTGCATTAGAGTTGAAGAGGGGCACATCGCTCGAGTTGATGCGCCCACCATCACTGGTGCTCTCTCGGACTTCGGTGGATGATTGGCTTTCGTCCGGATGCTCTTGTATGCTCCCTGGTATTCCATCGGAACGCGAGTTAATTCGGTAAAATGAAGGAGGTAGAGGTCCCACATCGAGATTGATAAGTGTAAGCCGTGTACCAGCCGTCGCGGGTTGGGGGGTCGTCGCAAGTGGATTCGGGTTCGTGATGGGAGCTTCGGAGGGATGTGGTGGTGGTGTCGCAAGATGTAAATCCTCCTTCAATACATAAAGACCTTCGCCTACGAGAAACTGGTATTCTGGCCCCGTCGGGGTTGAGAGGATATTGTTTGTTTCGATCATTGGGATAATATGGCCGGGAGTGGAGGTACCATTGTACCCTGGTTGGGATGGATATCGAGGCGGGGGTGGAAGGACACTGGTAGAGGGAAAAGGTTGTCAGCATCAGCCATTGCGAAAAAGAACCATGGTTGGAGATGACGCGGTGGCCATTGGCTTTCTCCCCAAAAGTCGTGTTGGGCTTGAGTTTCAGGGTGGGTGTTATCGCTGCTTCCCAAGGTTCTTATCTTACAACATGGTGGCGGCGGCCTTTTTTGGTGCTCTCTTTGAGAACCGCTCTGGCCAAGCAGCCCAGGATGCGCTGATGAGAGGCGCTGGAAAATGGCGGGGAGATTCGCCAAGATCACTAAGACAAAACGTGCTTTAAAGGTTGTGGGTTGGGGGCGGGTGTCCCACTAATTATTTTTCGATTCAGGCAAGTTGATTGACCAAATTTGGACAAAAGTGAAGCTGTTGATAATGTCGCTCTCTCTGTGTCCCCTCTCGGAGGACACGGAGGCTACATAGAATGCGACACTTACTAAGAAACAGGATGAACATGGGTCTGGGTCGTAACCTGCGTGCTGGGACACCAGGGATCTTCGGCACGGGAGGCACACTGTGGGGAAGTGGAGGCTGATGTGAGGGGAAATCCTCCCTTGGATCGATGATGCTGATGTCTTGGATTTCTTCCATCATATTTTCATGTATCCAAATAGTGTGATGACTTGGGAGGGAAGAAAGACTGAGGGTGAGAGTATGTGTAACCTGGAAGATGTGCACAAGGTGACACAGATACTGGAGGTGAAAGGGCCTTGCCGTACACGATGTACTTATATGATGCGGGGGGGATACACGTAAGTGGATAACTCATAGACGCCAGCTCTGAAATTTACACATAAGCCGAGAAAGAGAATACGAGTTGGTGCTCTGTGGCATCTATATAAAATTCCAAATCCAGAGTGGGATTTAAGGGTTGATGCGGTCATCCCAAGACCGAGTGATCAGCATCAATGGATCGGGAGAGATATGGAAACCAGAGCTGAACAAAACCTGGTTCAACGACTCAGCGGTGTGGCTTGCTCCAAGAATACAGCAAGAATGTTTATTCGTGAACAATGATTTAGGGTCTCTCTCACTCGAGCTTTTAATCTTTTTATATGAACTTGGAAATAGGGACTTAAAGTTGCTTCAATAAAGATAAGAGAGATTATTTAATTGACCGAGTTCCTGGTAAAGCGGGGCAGATGTCCAATGCAAATGCAGCCTTACTACATAGCTTTTAGGCAATTGGTTGGCTTTAGCTTGCCCCTTCGCGGACGTCAACAGGCGCGGGGCTTTCGGGAGCTAGCGCCCGAAATGACCACTGGGCGAGAGAAGCTGTGGTGGCAACCAAGTGGCAGCTCTCAACCATTTCCAACCCTGGGATGGGAAAGTGTCTTTCCTGTCGACACCCACCGCCTTGAATGGCCTGATGAGCCCTCATCCCGCTGCCTTTCCATCATCTTTTTAGAGTTGCTAATTACCAGTCAACTTTCAATTTGCACCCACCTAGCGCTTGCAGAAGAAGGATGGCATTTCTCTAGCTGATTGCCGCTCCATCGCAAACATGTCCACTACCAGTACGGCATTCCTGTTCCACAATTGCCTGTGCAAGCGCATCCCAACTGACTTGTGATTGTGCATAGCCGTCCGTATTTGCGTCTGCGGTGACGAGGGCACCGGCAAGTCAAGCTTGATCGTGTCCCTGGTCAAGGATACATTCTACTCAAGCAAGATCCAGTCCGTTCTGCCCCAGATAACCATTCCTCCAGTCCCCGGCCAAGAAAATGTCGTCACCACCGTTGTCGATACATCAGCTCGCCCACAAGACCGAACTACGCTTCGCAAAGAGATTCGCAAGTCCAACGTGATTCTGCTGGTATACTCCGATCACTACAGCTACGAGCGTGTTGCCCTGTTCTGGATGCCATACTTTCGATCCCTCGGTGTCAACGTTCCTGTCGTACTTTGCGCCAATAAGTGTGATCTGACTGGTGATGATAAGACGGCCCAGGTAATCGAGGAGGAGATGCTCCCGGTCATGGCCGAGTTTAGGGAGATCGATTCGTGCATTCGGACGAGTGCAAAGGAACAACACAATGTTGTCGAGGTCTTCTTCCTTTGCCAAAAGGCCATCATCCACCCGATTGCACCTTTATACGATCATAAGGAGGGGCAGCTCAAACCTGCGTGTGTGGATGCCCTGAAAAGAGTGTTCTACCTGTGTGATAAGGATCAGGACGGTTATCTAAACGATAAGGAGATGCACGAGTTTCAAGCCAAGTCATTCGACAAACCATTGCTTCCTGAAGAACTCGATAATCTCAAGGCCGCTGTGAGTAAGGCTGTCCCGTCATCGAGCATCAGCCAAGGTCTGGACGTACCTGGGTTTCTTCAGTTGAACAAGATGTACGCAGAAAAGGGACGCCACGAAACCATATGGATGATCTTGCGAAAACACCACTATACCGATAGTCTGAGCTTGGAAGACGCATTTCTACAGCCCAAGTTCGAGGTGCCAGAGTACGCATCGGCGGAGCTTAGTCCAGCAGGATACAAATTCTTTATGGATTTATTCTTAACTTTCGACAAAGATAATGACGGAGGGCTCAACGACCAGGAGCTAGCAGCATTGTTTGCGCCCACACCGGGTCTGCCTTCATCTTGGGTAGAGACATCATTTCCATCATCTACCGTCCGTAACGAAGCGGGCCACATCACTCTTCAGGGCTGGCTCGCACAGTGGAGCATGACTACATTCCTGGAGCCCAAAACCACTCTAGAGTACCTAGCCTATCTCGGTTTCGAAGGTCCAAATGTCCGCGATTCGACCACAGCCGCACTCAAGATCACCAAGCCGCGAAAGAGAAGACGAAGACCCGGAAGAGTCGAACGCAATGTTGTTCTCTGCTATGTTCTCGGCTCGTCAGGCGCAGGAAAATCTTCACTCCTTCACGCCTTCCTCAACAGACCGTTTGACTCTCTATACCACCCTACTATCAAGCCCCGTCGAGCCGTAAACAGCGTAGAGCTTCACGGCGGCAAACAGTGCTACCTTATTCTCGAAGAGCTGGGTGAGCTCGAGCCTGCCATCCTCGAGAATCAGGCAAAGCTCGATGCGTGCGATTTGATTTGCTATGCATACGACTCATCCGAACCAGATTCCTTTTCTCACATTGTTGAGCTGCGCAAGCGATACCCGCAGCTGGATGACCTGCCGGCTATTTATACGGCACTCAAAGCCGATTGCGATAAGACGACGCAGCGCTGCGAGTTGCAGCCCGACATGTACACGGCTGCGCTCAACATGTCCGCCCCGCTACATGTGAGTGTTACCTGGAGCAGCATTAGTGAGCTGTTCGTGGCGCTCGCGGAGGCGGCAACGAACCCGAGCACGGCGTTCCCCAAGACGGAGGAGCCGCCTGACAGAACGAGTTTGTACATGGCGCTGGGAGCAACCACTTGTGCTGCGCTAGCTGCGTTTATGATCTGGAAGAGGTCGACAAATTCCATGTGAATTCAAATTCAGGCTTTGCGAGGTGGTAAGGATACATCATTACGAACAGACAAGGAACGGGAAAAGCAAGTTTCAAGGGATCTCGATATTAGCAAAAATAGGGGTTGGAGTTCTGGGCATTTATCGGAGTTATTTTCCCCTTTTCTTTTCTTTGTGCCTTCTGCGCAGGTGGATGGATGGTTGGAACAGGGGAAATCAGATGGATCTTATTCCCTCTTTTGTGGCGTCAGCCTTCTTTTTGTTTACCTACTGGTTTTTAACCCCCCCTTCGAACAAATTGTGTGTGAGATGACTTCCCTCGCTCTTTCCCTCTCTGCCTCCTCACCTCACATCATTGTTTCTCTTGCCCTCTTTTTTGTTACTTTTCTTTTTAGCGAGAAAGGGTGGTGAGCGAGCAGTGCTTACATATGATACCCACTCTTCTATACCTTTACTTTAGTGTTTATATCTAATATTGTTTACTTGAGGCTCAGGGATACTTGGTCGCCGGATAAGCAGGCTAAGTTGCATCACATGAACGAATCAAAATCGGCGTCGGCGGGTTTGGGTAATTTTGTTGTTGTCTATTTGCAGAGAGTTCCAAAGCTTCAATACAAATGCAGTGAGGTATCTCATTTCGTACCCCAAAATATTTTTGCTAGTTTTCTTTTCTGATGTCTTCGTGCCAGCCCTTATCCCGATATCTCAAAGCAAGTAAGTTGGTCCCTCGGTATCCATGTGTCCTAAATAGCACAGCAGCCCATTCGTTCTTCTTTGAGTGGTTAAAGCAATACGTTCGGTTTATCGCCCAAGAACCCAGCTCCTTTTCTCCCTTATAAACGCAATCATCTCTCTCCTCCCTTCTTTTTCTGGGGGATATGCTTCATCGGAAGATAAGATGATGTGGATTGCCCACATATTTTCGTACAATCCCTAGACTCTATAAAAGCAAAAGGCAACATAGAAGCTCGCGGCCTCCATCTCCTCGGGACTAACGAGCAGCTTGCCTGAGTGGCGATCTCTCACTCCCATCCGCTCGCTAAGCGGACCCAGCTCCCTGTCGTCCTTTTCAGCTTCCCACACGTCCGCAAATGGCTTGTGGTATTGCAGCTCCAGGTTGTACTCTTCCGCCAAGGCACGGAAAGCTTCCCAGGGAACCACATACTCGGGCACCTCCTCCACGGCCTCGTGTAAAAAGAAGTTGTACTTCCAACCGAAAGGAGGACGGAATATCCCGTTGGCCGGTGTCTTGCCCGGGAATTGGACACGGTAGATTTCGTTACCCCACGACGCGCCCTCCTCTGCCACTTCACCCTCGTCCGGGTCGTCCTCGAGCTCGCCGTCTTCTTTGATTTCCTCGTCTTCCTTTTGACCGCCAGCAGCTGCCTCTGATTTTGCCGCTGCCTTCGCGGCCGCCTTCTCCGCATTTGCCTTTAGCTTCTCCTCATTCTCTTTATTCCACTCCTCGACTTTCGCGCTGATCACATGGGAATTGGGGATGCAGCCAATAAATCTACCGCCCTTCTTCAATGAACCCGCAACGTTCTGCAGCATTTGTCTGGCTTTTGCCTCCGTCTCGAAAGCGTAGTGCATGCAAAACATCATACTGACCACATCGAACCCACGGGAGCTGCTTACGGTGCTAGTCGTGAACCCGACCTGTCGGACAATGTCCAAATCTCCGATAGAATGTGCGTAACAGTCCTGCACGTGAAACCGAGCATCAAAAAGTCTCGGCGACGGCCGCTGGTTATACCTACCACCGCCTCTTCCTCCGCGCCCACCGTGTCCGCCTCCTCGGTTGACCATACTTCTGTATCGCTCCCGCGCTTGGTCGATTGAGACGTCTGCCGGGTCGAGACCGACATATAGCTCTACCTGTTGAGGTGCTTGTTGCCACTTGCCTAGATCTCCTCCCTTGCCGCATCCAATGTCGAGGACGAGCAGCTTGTTCCCCGAATGGGTATGGCGCTCGTGACCGCCGGGCGTTTGGTCTTCATCTGGCGAGAATTTCTGGATGATGCATGACTTCACCCAGTTGTTGAACGATCTAAGGCCCTTGATTCGGCTGTCGGTCTTGCGCCAATCGCGGCCGCGCTCGGGGACGGCATTGTAGTGGGCTCGGACGACATCGTGCGTCTCGTGGTTGCGGTAGGAGGAGGATGAAGCGGCGGCGGCTTCGGCGGCTGCCTTCTCTTGCTCGCGTTCGAGAGCGCGCTGGCGCATCTGCTCACGTTCGGTTTCGCTGATGCGGGCACGCTGTCCTGGACGCTTCTGTTTCCGGGCGGCCGAGGAGGAGTCGCCGCTTGCGCCGGGAGAGAGCGAGCGCTGGCGCTTTTTGGCGGGTGCCAGCTTCTTGGCATCAAAGGGCTGGGGAAGCTCGTCGTCATAGTTATCGCCCGCCATGACGGCGACTTGTTGCTGAAGGAAAAGGGGAGCCGTCTAACAGAAGGCTCTGTAAGTGAGGTGACACGGAGGTGAATTCGGAGTGGTGCAAAAGTCGGCAGATTCTCACGAAAGTTTCGGAATAATTGAAAGAAGACAGAAATTCTCGTTTGGTGAGAATAAGAATCGAAGGGAACGACTTCTGAGCTGATTTCTTTGTTCGACTGAAGTTTTGTTGTGTCGGAGTCGCAGAAAGTCAACCCCAGGAAGGAGGATTTATGTGGAAACATGCGTTCGCGGTGGAACGGGCCCTTAGTCGTCGCTTGGCTCTGTTCAGGTGTCCCGCCAAGAGCTGGCAGTTCAAGCCCCGGCCAGAGGCAGCTGTGAGTGACGCGAAGCTTTGCAGCCTTGCATTGCGCTCGAGCCACCTGAGCAGTGAGACCGACTGGGCAAGCAACCAAGCTCTCCCACCTTCCTTTCCATCTTCGAACATTTACATATCCAACAATTTGGGTATTTGATTTTTAGAGTCGATTTTCCCGAAACGAGTTACGATACTTGCTTCTAATTCACGAACCAAGCGAATACCCTCCATAGATTTTCCAATTAAATCACCGCCACCGAGGGATTCCGGTCCCTGATCAAGCTGCCTCATCAGCAACCTCCGTCACTGCACTTCCAACCGATTCAACAAGCATACACCACCACAAAACAGCCATGGGTTCAGATCCTCAATACGCAAAATGGCCTCTGCTGCCCCTCGCCCAGCAAGTCTTTGCCCTCACAAACCCATACGCCTCCCGCACCTCGCAGCAACTGGCTGCCAAGAACCTACAGGATGCCATCAGCGAGCACAAGATGGCGCCCTTCTACAGGTACCTGGCGCACCCTACAGAAGGTATTCTGAACGCCGTTGGGGAAGGTAGCTCTGGCATTCCCGGCAAGCCGCCTAGCAGAAAGAGCAGCGCCGTGGGTATGATCACTACCAAGAACCCCACCTCTAGCATAAACCTTGCCTGGGACGAGGCCCTCTACCAGCAACTCCAGGCCGACAATGAGCGGGAATTGGAAGAGTTTCAAAAGGAGGAGGACGAGGCAGTTGAGAAGGCCGGAGAGTTTGAGATTCAGGCAGCAAGAGGCAAGCGCGCCGACTTTTGGGCTAGAGTTGGCGACAAGGTGAGTGCCCGCCCATCATTCAGCATGATCATGTGTATCCTCCAACTAACCCCTCTTCCCCTACAACCAGGAGAAAGCCATCGCAGCCTACGAAGACGTCTTCGAGAAAACAGGTGTCCTCGGTGCCAAGATCGACCTCGTCCTCGCCATAATTCGAATGGGCCTTTTCTACGGCGACAAGCAGCTAGTCAAGAAGCACGTCACGCGCGCCAAGGCCCTCGTCGAGGGCGGCGGCGACTGGGACCGACGAAACCGTCTCAAGGCCTACGAGGGACTTTATCTCCTTACCGTGCGCAGCTACAACCTTGCCGCCCCGCTCCTCCTCGACTCCTTGTCCACTTTCACCTCGTACGAGCTCTGCACTTACAGCAACCTGGTTATCTACTCCGTTCTCGCCGGCTCTGTCTCTCTCAAGCGAGTGGATTTCAAGTCCAAGGTTGTTGACGCCCCAGAGATCAAGGCTATCCTCGGTGATGGCGAGGACAAGTTGTTGGCGCTCTCGGGAGCCATCTCGGCTGGCCCTGGCGTAGATGCGGATATGCAAGGTGTTCCTTCTACAAAGGCGGCGGTTAACTTGACTACTCTTGGGTCTAGCACCGAGCAGCCGGAGGCGGAGATGTCTGTGGATTTCGGCCCGCTTGCTCAACTGGTCAGCTCACTGTATAACGGTCGGTACAAGCTGTTCTTCCAGGCACTCGCGCTTGTGGAAGAGCAGTTCTTGACACAGGATCGGTACTTGCATGAACACAAGAACTGGTTCGTCAGGGAGATGCGACTGCGCGCTTACCAACAGTTATTGCAAAGTTATCGGGTTGTGGGACTGGATAGCATGGCAAATGACTTTGGTGTTACGGTTGACTTTTTGGATCGGTACGTTTTGATTACCCCCCTTGCTCAGACCCTCTTGTCTCTGTACTAATGCTTTTCTTAGTGACCTCGCCAAGTTCATTGCCGCTGGACGTATCCCCTGCACAATTGACCGGGTTACCGGCAAAGGTGTGATCGAGACCAACCGGCCTGATGACAAGAACAAGCAATATCAGGATGTGGTGCGCCAGGGTGATCAGTTGATTACCAAGTTGCAAAAATACGGTCAGGCTGTCAGATTGAGGGGTAGTGAGCGGGCGTAAAACGTGCTATGAATATTTCAAGAGAATTTGACGGAGTTGGAAGGGGGGGTTTTTAGGAAGGGAGAAACAGATAGCAAGCTCTTAGAAAGATAAATGTATTCCTCTGATAAAGATCAATAGAGGCAAGGGATCTCGATCATGCAGCTGTCCGAGCCCCATTGATCAAATCTGTCTTGGGCGTGCTGTTTTTTGGTTCGCGATATGTTGCATTTGTCTGTTCATCATATCACTCAAACTCTCAGCGCTGTAACGCTCGTGCAGAACAAGTCACTAAGCTCACTTCTAACCAGTTTACTTTTTATATATGCCATGTCCATCTTGCCAAAAGGAGAAACATCCCAGGACCATAGTCCTGAACCGAAAAAAGACCAAGCACACAAAGCGAGGCTGAGAAGAGAGGTATATCGCTCGTACGCGTAAACAATGAAGCTTGAGTAGGGAACAGAAAACTTTGACTCATGAAATCTTTATTTTTTTTCAACTCTTTTTTTGTGTTTTGCAAATCGTCGTCAATCCTTAATTTAACCTCGGTACTTATCCATGAACTCCTTATGGAACTTGACGATGCTGCCAACCCACTCAGTCCCCGGAGCCAAGAAGGTAGTTCTAAAGTGTAAGCTACCGTCCTTCTGACCGAACCCGGAACCAGGGACGACGCAGACACCAGTGGCCTCGAGCAACCGCAAGCAGTAAAACTCGTCGGGGGTCCTGCCCTCGGCAGCAGCAGCAGCGGCGGCCTTTTCGGACAAGGTGATAGTAGGGAACAGGTACATGCTACCCTGGGGAGCACCGCACTCGACGCCTTCCATCTGCTCAAAGGCCTTGTGCAGGGCGGTAGCGCGTTCCTTGAGGCCATTGAAGATGGCATCGTACTCCTTCTGGTAAAGCTCGTATGAGGGCTCGCCAGCCTTGGGTGGGTTAACCATCAGCTCAACCAGGCACTGGCCGATGACGGGGGCGCACAGCATGATGCTGACGAACTTGTAAATCTCGGCCTGGACGGCGGGGTCGAAGCCGACAAGCTCAAAGTAGCCGCCGCGGTGGCCGCACTCGCCTACCATGCCCTTGGAGATGGAGTGAAGCGAGGCGAGCTCGACGTGGTCGTACTCTCCTGGCTTCTCCTTTTGAAGCTGGCGGAGCATGCGCTTGAACGAGATGAACTCGCCGACGAAGACGTTGGTCTGGTAGACCTCATCGGCAAGGATGACGAGGCGCTCCTGGCTAGCGTAGTCAATGACGGCGCGGATATCCTCTTCGGGGAGGGAGGCACCGGTAGGGTTGCCGGGGTTGATGATAACGATAGCGCGGACGTCGACGCCCTCAGCCTTGGCCTTCTGGTGGGCCTCCTTGATGACGGCAAGGTCGGTACCCCAGTTCTTGGATTCGTCAAGGTGGTACTCAACGCAGGTAGCGTTCAGAAGTGAGAGAGAGGCGGTGTAGAGAGGGTACTGAGGAATAGGGACGAGAATGCCAGTCTTCTCGTTGGCGCAGATGATGTGCAAGAGGGTGTTGACACCCGAAGAAGCACCGGCCGACATGTAAATGTCGGCCGGGTTGGCAGGGAACCCATCACGTCCTGGGATTTGTTATTAGTCTCGGGTTTCTCTTGGGTACTCCATCGAAAAGACGGGGTAGTACTTACCCTCAAGGAACTCCGCAATTTTCTGTCTAATAGCGGGTACGCCGTTGCTGGCGCTGTAAGCTCCAACGGAACCGACCTTCTGCAGAAGCCATCTTGCACGTTCCAGAACGTCGGGTCTATAGCCGAGGTGGTTTATGAGCACATCCTCCTTCTCGAGGAGTGCTGGGTTCTCCAGGAGACTCAGAACCTGGCGGAAGAAGGTAATTGGCTGCTGATCGAGCTGCTGGGGATTGCCAATGTTGGCAGAGATGACCTGGTTGAAGGGAAGATCGTGCGAGTCACCCTTGGAGAGGGTAGCACGATACTCCTCCGACTTGACAGCCAGCTCACCACGGACGGCGTACTTTGCCGACCTTACGTGGGGGTTGATGTTGTCGATGTTGAGTCGCTTATTTGAGGATGCTTCGGAAGCCATTGTGCGAGTCTGGTGAGAGGGAAGAGCCTGAGAGAGTTGGCCCATGATGGTGACTCTTCGAACAGAAGAAAAGCGTGGGCGTGCCGGAAGGGATAGCGGGGCAGCGGAAGCAGTCGATAGCGGGGCAGTAGCCGCGAGTCCCGAGATCTCTATGGGAAAACGGAGAGTGGTGAGTGGTTGGGAAACCAAACCAAGGACAGGGGGAGTTAATAAGTCAAGTTCGCTGTCAAAAATGTGTGCAGATAACGAGGTCCAGCTAGCCAGCTGCTACAGCGGGAAAGAAAGATCACGCAGATATATATATATATATATATATCAAGACGAAAAAGAACGGACGGAAATAACCGACGAAAAGAGACAACGATGGTGTGTATGATATGGTCGGCTGCTGAGCCAGCCAAGAGAGACAATTGGGAGGAAATGGGATTGGAATCAGCAATGGAATCAGCACATTTCTCTGCAATCATCCGACATCCATATGTTTGCCCCCTCGTGCCCCCTCGTCCCCCCTCACCAGCCGACCTCTCCATCCAACAGAGCGGCCCTTCCCGGGCCAATGCGCAAGTGTGTTCTGGGCACGCCAATCCCCCATTCTGCAGCAGTCGAAATGGGGGGGTAAAGTGCGAGCGATGCAGACCTGGCGGTCCCTGTCCGGCCGAGACCGGGCACAGCGACCGGCACACACTTGGGTTCCAGGCCTGTGGGTTTCAGATCCGGGGAAGTCGCAGAAACGCCGAACGGCATTGGATGACGGGTAAATATGATGCATGTGCGGGTACATTGGGTGAGTCGAGACGAGTCGTGTCGTTCTCGAAACACCCACAAATGAAAGAAAAACTCAAAAAAAATGAAAACCTGGGAAATATCACCTACCTGCCCGACAGGTGGACAACAACCTGGAGCTGTGGCCCCCTACTCTTGAGTTATTTAACGTCGTCCCACGCTGGGCGACTCGCATCAGAAAAGGCGCCATGGGTATTGGGGCGTTGGCCGGACGCCTCGAATATCCGACAAAGGGCGACAATTGGAAGTTGAGGATGCGCTCCGAAGCTAGCAGCGGCCGGTCGAAGACCCCGAAATGTGAGAGAGCTTATTGCCGCAAGCTGCGCCACCAAATCGATGATATCTCTCGGTGTGTGTGTGTGTGTGGTCGAGGTTTTGCGTAACAGGAACTGGCCGAAACAAATCCTATCAAGGGGAAAAAAGGAAGCAGCACGCGACAATAACCCGCGCCCCGAAACTTTTTATTCTTGTAACTATCTTTCCGGGCGGCGTGGCTCCGAAAATGGAGAGACAAGAAATCGGGCGGTGTGTCGGCCGAGCTCGGGTGCCCTTGTTTAATGGTACCGACCCTAGACCCCAGTCGAGATAAGGCTCAGGAATAGAACTGTCAAATGTTGAACATCGTGTTGAGACATAAAGCTGTAAGTGAGACAGAGGATGTGGTGATGAGAAAGGACTCGGCGAAAATTCCCACTCAAAAAGACAGCTACCCCTCACCCCCAATCTCACCTTCCAACACAAAATGCAGCTCTGAAACAATCCAGCCATCTTGTTTCGACTTTATATGCATTGACATAAGAGACTCGGTCGCCAATTGCTTTAGAAGCCTTCCATAGGCAGGTATAAGGCTCTCAAAACCCTAAAGTCTGTAGCAATTGTCGATGAGGTCTTCCCCGCCTTCCTCGACCAGAGAGTGAGGGGCACATATGAGCTTCTAAGCCAAAGTCTTGAAAACGGAGCCTCAGAGATAAACTCAAAGCATCACATCAGAAACGAAATAAAAGTAATGTAACCAGAAAAGTATCAAGTTACAATCTCAAAAGATTAATGTTGAGGGTTTGTTTCACTTTATTAAACCTCCCCCCCCCCCCCCCCAAAACGTCACACACCGTGCACACCTACCTTCCCGTCACACTTATCAAGCTTATCGATAAACTTCCCTTATCCCAAAAAAAAAAAAAGAGCGCTTCTCCTCTCTAACACTTTCAACCCCAACCCTTGTCCATCCAGGTTCCCAGCTCCCCTCTTGAAGGTCCGTGCATCAGCAAGCAGCAGCTTTCTCCAAATCCACTTTTATCCACCACCCCGGCCGGTTCGCGACGACGACGACGACGGGCACGGCGACGATTTTCTTTCCGGCTCACCGAACGAAACGGCAGCAATCAAGATGGCGAAGAAGGGTGAATAGACACGAATTGGATGACTGTAGATGCTCAAATCTGCTGACACAAATAATGTCCAGCCAAGTCACGCATCATTCTCGTCCGCCTCATCTCGATGGCCCAGACGGGATTCTTCTACACCTTCAACCGCCCCAGAACGGCCTTGCCAATGAGCATGATCAAATACGATCCGATTAGTACGAACTACCTTCCTCTTCCTGCCCCTCCATAAAGAAAGCTTGTGCGACGACGGCAGAGCAAACATCCTGGAACGAAGCACGGAAATGGCAGCTGGGCCTGATGGTCTACCTATCCGAGAGAAACAATGGACTGACCGTGTGATAATAAAAAAAAATTAGTCCGAAGACGAGTGCTTTTCCTCGAGCAAAAACGAAAGGGTAACAAATAATTGGGGCGAGGGGTCGGCAAGGGAAAGGGAGTTCTCGTGGGCTGCGAAAGTGACCAAAAGATGGGCCACAGCAAATCGAGACTACCACCGCACGCGCGCATTGAAACACATGGTGTTGAATATACGGCAAGGGCTACATCAGGGAGGTCGAAAGCTGCGATATTTCGCTTTTAACGCAGTGGGCAGGCGTATAAAGCTCAGTTCCTTGGGAAGATGATACCAAGAAGAGACAGAGAGGGGATCGCGGGCCCCTAATGCGGAAGGGGGAGATGCAAGAGCAGCAATCATCAGAGATTGTGATTGCATGCATGTATTCAGTGTATTATATACCATCGCCCAAGTGTACAACAACATCATCGAAAAAACCCGATGCACACAAAAGCATGGCTGGCGTTTTAAAGGTTTTAGACGAGAGGCTAATAGAAAAAAAATATCAAATCAACGATGGCCCGATTATGCGTTGGTTATACTAATCACCAAGATAGTCAACATGAAGTAATTCTGACAGACATTGACAGCCCATCCCAGCTCTTGAGATAATCTCGTACACTTCTCGCCTCAACTGGTTCGATATGACAACAATCATCTCATCTTGCCCTACAAAGTGACACCAAAATCCCTGAATAGAAATCTCTGAAGCAAATATCGAGCCAACAGCTCCAACACCAAAAATTCCCGATCATGATCTTCTTCTCACATTTCTTCTTAGCGGTGGCAATCGAGTTGAAGAACCTCCTCCCTCCAGAACAATTTCATTGTGAGCCCCGACCGTCTCTGAGGAATCCTCGCTGGTTTTAGAAGACTCCTGAGATTCTCTTGGCTTATTTGATCCTGGTGACTGGTGCTGTTGAGTAAGGTACCGAGACTGTGCATGTGATTCTGAATGCAGCGTCGATAGAGCATTGAACGGACTCCCATCTTCAGGAGGAGATTCGGCTGGCCTCTGTGAGCCATAAGTCCGCACTGATCTTTTCTTCGCTGACCGTCTCTTTGGGCCCACGAGCTCCTCGAGTTGGGCAAGGGTTTCCGTCTTGATATCCTCAGACATCTGAGACGTCCTTGGTTTTCTCGACCGACTAACGAAGAAATCGGGGCCTGGCTCATCGGGCTGCTTCCGCTTGTTTTGCCCGGCTTGCTGTGCCCTGCCCACCATTGGAGGGTGTGGGTTCGATGCAGGCAATGTCGGAGTCTCTGTAGCATTAGTCACCAGAGGATCAGGACTTGAAGCCATCAGATGCTCATTCCGGGAATCGTGCTGCGCGCCATCTCCATCTGCGCTCTCTGCATCAGCTCCTTGTGCCATGAGCGATACACTTCGAGTCACTCGTGCAACGGTATTAGTCTTCATGATAGATTTTGGCTTCAGGCCCTCCCTCCTGCGAGCCTTCTCTTCGCTGACTGAGGGCGGAATTGGCGTGGCTGGATCATTTGCAGGGCTCCGGACAACTACACGCCTTGAATTGATCAGAGCCAGAACGTCATGAGATTGTTCAGGACCATTGAATGCATGGCTGTCTTGGCTCAAAAGCACCAAGTGCTCTCTGTTCGCCGTGTTGAACTGGGATTCGCTTCCGTCAAGGAGAAGATCATCCCGCTGATGATGACTTGTCTGAAGCCTCTGAGACAAGCCCAGCTTTGCTAGAGCCTGTGAAATCCCAGTGCCAACCTCCTGTGCACTCTTATTTTCGTCACAGATCTGATCCAAGGACGAAGTCTCAAGGCCCCCTTCGCGTGCCCAATCTTTCACGGCGGAAAACAGTGCCTGAACTCGTGCGCGCTGATTGTGGCTATCGCCTTCGAACTTCTCTGCCCTTCTCTTGGCACCTTCGATCTCTCCTTCGTATTCGCCTACTTTCGTCTTCGTCGCTTCGAGTTCTGCGTTGACAACGTTCATCTGCCTTCTGAGTTGAGCCTCCCGCTCGTCGGCTTTTACAGATTGTGTAGTCAACTTCTCGACCAATTCTTTCTCCTTCGATTCTGCGGTTGACAGGACTTCGCGTAGCGAGCTCAACGTACATGCATCACGACGTTGGTTTTGCTCCTTGTCATGAAGGCTTTTCCTGAGCTCCTCAAGTTGAGTTTGCAGAGCAATGGTATGCTCATCCCTCTGACGAAGGAGTTTCTGGGTTTCTGCAAGAGCCTCCTCCATTTTGACTTTGTCTTCCCGAGCAGTCATCTCGACGGCTCGGTTTACGGCATCCTGAGCCGCTCGGTCCTTGTTCTCCAGAGCTTGGTTGAGTTTCAAAATCTCCGCACTGAAGCTCCTTAATCCATTTCCATATTCCTCCTCCATGGCCCTGAGTTGCTCTTTAAGTTTCGCCATTGTATCAATCTTGGATTTCAGCTCCTCTCTGAGTCGCCCTGCCTCGGCCTCAGAAGCTTTCAAACGTTGCACCAACTCTTGTGTCTGTTGCTGGTCGTCCTCACGGGCGGCTTCCATCGCCAGCTGATTCTCCTGCTCTCTTTCTTGAAGAGCGTTGATTTCCTCAATTTGCTCCGCCGAGGCCTTTTGCAGTCCCTCTATATCTTGCTCGAGTCTTTCGTAGGCCGCTTGCGTTTCCTTGCAGAGAGCCGATAAGATGCCATTTTCTTCCGCTTTTTGCGCTAGCTGTTGAGTTAAAGTCTCAATCTGGCTATCCAAACGTCCCCAGATTTTGCCCATCTGCGCCTCTAATTCGGTTGAAAATTGGCTTGTGGTTTCCTTGACTGACACCCGAGTTTCCAAAACGAAATCAAGCTTAGTAGCGATGCTAAATATATCAAATCAGAAGAAGGGCCAAACGTCAGCTGGGAGACAATGGTGGCTTACCTTCCAAGTTCCTTTGCCTGGGCCTCCTGTATACCCGAGATCATTTCGGGCTGTGTTGAAAATGATTTGGCGAGGGCATCCAAGTTATTAGATACAGACTCCAGCCTGTAGTTGTGCTTATTAGACACCAGCTTGTCTCAGCTTCTGTCTTTCGTGTCACTTACCTGTTCCAAGTTTCTTTTGCGCATTCTTCGCTCTGGTTATGGGTTTGGAAACCTTGGTCTCTGATCCTCTGGAGTATCTCCTGGTTCTGGGCAGCGAGGGTTTCATAACCGTTGGATGAAGTCTCCAGATCATGGACTTTCGCTGAAAGGTCGCGGATTGTCTCATTTTGTTGGCTCAGCTTGGTGTCTTTTTCTTGGACCTGCTGTGTTAACGTTTCTATCTGGCGGCCCAAATCTGATGCTTCCGCCTTGTGTTCGGCAATGTCTTGACGGACCCTCTGTAGCATCTCCTCTCTTATCGCTTCCGCGTTCTGAACTGCCCTTTCCGCAACAGCTTTTTTTGCGCTTGCGATCTCTTGTAGCTCTTTAATGGTGTCTTCGCAATGAGTCATGCTACGAGTGTACAGGTCTTGCTGCTCGGTGATGGCCTGGTTGTAATTGGTTTTGAGTTCGTGGAGTTTGTCTGACAGCAAGACGTTTTTGCACTGTGAGTCCTCCAACTTCTTCTCGAGTTCCCTGAATTTTTCTGAAAGCTGTCTGGGTTGGATTTCGGAAGCCTCCAGCTTACACTCGAGCTCTCTAATCCTGTTTGCCTTCTCGTCGCTGGTGGCTTGTAGTTCCTCGAGTTCCTTTGACTTGGCTTCACTCCGGGCACGATGGTGCTTGGTATCCTCTGCTGACTTGGCTATCTCTCTTTCGAGGGTTTTGATCTGCTCCTTGTATTGTGCTCGTTGTTTGTCTAGGGCCGAACGCTGTGATTGGTTGTACCGGTTGATTATGCCGGCCATGCTGTTTGTGAAACTCGTTGCTGCCTTTATGTTCTGCTGTTGGTGCCCCGAACTTGATGGAACAATATCACTGGACCAAATACTCCTTTGAGAAGTATCACAGTTTGGCTGATGAGAATCTTTGTCTCTGTGGCCAGGTATGTCTAGGTCCTTAGCCGCCGAATGGGAGCTGCACCGGGTACTAGCCAACCTGGAATCTCGAGGCAGTGGTGATGGTATCAACGACCAGCTTATTGCCTGCTCTCGGCTTTGATGGGGAGGGTGCACAGGCTTGGCAGGTGGAGAGGTTTTCGATCCTTCAATCAGTTTTTTGGTTGACACGTAGGGCTTATGGCCAGTTCTCTCTTTTGTTACCCTATTGGATGGGGGGGCCCTGGGAGCTGGAGACGGATGTAGCGGCTGGCGTTCCTCGCCATTGTCCCGACAATCCTGATCTTGCTGTTGATGTTGTTGACGAGTTTGGTGGCGACCTTGGTGGTTATCTTGGTGAGAACCTTGGCGATGGTTCTGGTTGTACCCCTGGTCGCGATCTTGCCGGTGGTCTTCGCGCTGATCTTGATGGTTGTCCTCGTGGTAATCTTGATATTGATCAGGATCGTTCTCCTCTTGTTGAAGCTGGTAGTGGTTCTCGCGTTGGTCTCGAGGTTGATATTGGCGTTGTTGGTAAGATTCCTGCGACTTAGCACTGCGTACTAGAGTGGTGAGATTAATTGGTGAGACAATCCGAGCAGCAGCAGCAGCAGTAGTGGACTTTGCCTGTGTCTCCTCCATATCGAACGGAAGATCTTGTACTGTTGGCTGGCGCTTTACTGAGCTCTTTGGTTTGAACTGTATCTGTGGCTTCGGACTCAGGAAAGGAAGGGCTTGCACGGCCTCCGGCACCGCTTTCTCCTCGATAGATCTAGCATCGCGGCTGTTGATGGAGCCGATCTTGTTGAGCGGTTGGCAAGTTGTGGGCGTCATCGGCGTCTGCCTCGAAGTTTTCAAGTTGGAGAGCTCGGACACAGCTCCTTTGCCCCTGAGAATGTTTCCGGCTGCTCGGCGCCCTAGAATTGGAGGACACGCAAGCTTTGAATTCGTCTGTACCTCGCCTTGCAGGAGGTTGTTTTGGCCGCCTTGCAGCAGCGGCGAAGCTTTGAGTGAATTTCGAGAGAACTGGCCAGGTGTTGTCAGAACCTGCGGGCCAAACTTGAAGCTTGTAGCTGTGCTCTTGTTCGCTTCACGTTTCAGAAAAGACAGCACTGGCTTTCTTATCGGGAAGTCGTCATCCATGCCGATGTCATCCAGTTGTTGCTCTGTATCCAATGCCATTAGGCCATCAGTCACTGCCGCCGGTTTGCGCAGCGGAGAAATGCTGAACCTTTCCGTGGAAGGCATTCCATCCAGGGAGTCGAAGAACTGGGTATCTTCGGGAGGAAGTGAATCCATTACGTTGAAGTTTCGGACGAACAAGTCCCGGTTGGTCGTTGATATTTTAAGCGCAATCAGGGTGTATAGCAACGTCACTGGCAACTTTCAGAGCGCCAAACGGTTCAAAGTACCGTAGAGAACAACATGAGAGGACCGACTTGACTATTCAGAGTTTGAACGAGTTGTTAAACAGCGAGAAACTGGAGAAGCTGTCGGCAAATGGCTCTTCATTTCCACACCTCACATTGAAGAAGGGAAAGCCCGTCCCTCACAGGACTTCCACGTTAGTGGCGAGCTCATGAGTTTGACTGCAGCTATGAGATCGTACCTTCCAGTTCAAGATAACCCACCTGATGATATAAGGTTCAGTAAGCGACTCCGGGTTCGTATGGCCCATTCCCTGACCATCGCGATGGAGGTCATCTCGAAGTGCACGAGATGAACCTGAAGACCAACGGGAAGATCGACGTTCTCTTAATAATCGAGACGTATGTACCCTTCAAAATGCAGCCTTCATTCCACCTAGACTCCTCAACTCTAAAGCTTGAGGCCGGTAGTAATGTAATCTTCCAAGAACGTGTCATTGCCCACAGGTATTGAAGTCGCTCCTTCCTCAGTCACAGACCCAACCCCTCTCAGTCCATACCGTGACGGATCATGACTGGCAGGAGTCTTAAGGTCGGCTGCCAGCGAAGGTTCCTGATGTATTTCGTGCCGATTGCCCCAATGAATTTCTGACTTTCAGGTCTAGACCCCTGCAGGAACCCGCTCATCCCGTGTCAGTCCCCTCACGTTGTTTTGAAAATCGGCTCCCCGCAGACACGAGCGAGCTCGAAAAACCTCCAAACTGCACTGAGTATGTTGACATCGCCGCCTTTGCCCCCGAATCTCTTCAAACCCAGGCCGCCAGGAGTGGTCATTGGCATTTTCTAGGCATTGTGGGGTATATGCAAAGCATAACCCTCCGAGGAGCCAAGCAGCCAGGAATAGAAACCTTTGGTGCTCCCCTGTCAGATTCTGATCAACCATCTGCGTCCCTCTCGTCCTGACGACGCTATAGAACGGTAAAACTTCCTGGTTACCTTGAACGCTTCGTTTAAATATTGACCAAGTGTCCCAAGCCATTCCCTGCAGTTTTTTTTTATTTTTTTTTTATTTTTTTTTGATTTTCAGGTCCGTCCTGCGGCCGACTCTGTTGCCCGTTTGGCGCTTCCCGAAGCAGAGCGGCAGACGATACACGCCTTCTTACTCTTCAGCCACCTCCACCACCATCAATTCATCTTCCTCATCCATTCTGCTTGAACAAAAAGTAAGAAGACTAATCCAGTATCACTAACAGACAGTCACACCCGAAACCTCAATCAAAAAATGACAAGGAGAAGCTTGTAAATGCACCTCGAGACGTTTTGTGACAATGCTCCCCCAACGACCTCCATGATTGGTGTGATATGCCAAGGATCACGCATCCACACTGTTTCTGATCGCCAGAGAAGGAAAAGAGTTGCAACTCGCAAGTGTGTTTAAAGTGTGATTGTGACTTGTCACACAAAGTGGTATGATATTGAATATCTGGACACAACCTCAGCCGGCCGGCACTTGTCGACGAAGAGAGAAAATATCAATTTCTTTTTACTGGTTTGTCTTCACCTTCGATCGAGTACCACGAAGCATCTCCTTCAAGACAGATATGCGCCTGCACAGCGCCGTCTTACATGTTCATGCTCGCGATGCCCAACGGCGCTTCTTCCCTCTTCCTCTTGTTTTTCTCCTCAACCCGCCCGGGCGGATGTGTGATTGGCGCCTCCCCCTCCATCCCGCAAGCGCCCATCAATCCCTGCAAGGCGGTTGCCCAGCCCGGTGATTGGGTCATCTCTGATCGTCAAGAACGGGGCCCCTGCGTTAGCAAGGGTCAGGCGGCGAATCATCTTTCACGAAATCAAGGCAGGGGTAATATCAGAGGTCCTTTTTTCACATCACAGCATCTTGAACCGCTCTTCCTTCTCTCGTGGCCCGCCATGCAGACCCAATTGCGAACATCGGATAGCGGCTGTAGCAGTTTTGGCACCCTGTCAATGCCATGCCCGTGAGTGCCGAACCTGTGCGTGTGGAGAAACGGAGGTTTAGGCCAACGCAATAGACATCACAGTACCTATTCCTTGTCACTTAACAAGAGAAGCGGCTGATAGGTTGTCAGTAAGGTAGGACGTGACGAGAACTTTGCTGCTATTGTATAAGCGAGCGAGCTATATCCCAAGGAAATACCAAGCAGAACCAAAGAGAGATCTTTGCTTGGCTGTCAACCCATCCCGTCAACCCCTCTCCTTCCACCCCCCTTCTCCTCCATCAGGCCCGGTTACCTCTGACGTTCTTCTTCCCCGTCCTAAATACTCGCCCGTGCGCACATCTGCGGCGCTTCTGTCATCCCGTGTCATCCAAAAAGAAACCCACCATCTACAATCTTGCTCTCTCCACCGCTGCTGGTTCGCGCGGTCCCAACATCATTCGATTTATCGTCCCATATTCCGGCGTTTTCTTCATTCACTGCCATTCGAATCTTTCTGTGAAAGGGAAAAATAGAGAGGAGGAATAAAATAATAACAATGGCGACTCAAACAACGGGCCATTTCCCGCTGGCAACCGAGACCTACACGGGCACCGACTTCGAGCATGACGACGGCAGTTCCGCCGGCGCATCTGGAACCTCCAGCGGCATCTCGATCTCTCGGGGAGCTTTGATCGCTATTGTTGTGGTGGTAGTAGTGGTTGCACTTGTTGGAAGTATGTGCATCGTTTCTCCTCTCCTTGGTGTGTTTTGTTACTGACTCCCTGTTCCGCCAAACCAGTTACCAGCTCAGTTCTTTTCTTTGTCGCGAAGAAGCGCGAGTGGACTATCAAGGAAACGATCCGTAGGTCAGCAAGGAAGGTTGTCACTGCTCTTACGCCGAGACGCTCCGAGTTCCCGAGATCAGTCAAAGAATCTAGAGGAGGCCGAGTCAAGCTCGACGAAGTCCCGCCAACCCCGAGAATCCCTGAGCATCTTGACTTGGAGAAGGGCCTCGAAGCCAAGACAAAGAAGAAGAACTTTAGCCGGAAGTGAGGGTGGTCCTGGGAACGTCATTATCGTTGGGTGCTAGGAACGTGGTGTATTTTGAATTGGTAGTTCTTGGGTGTATTGCTCGGCGGGTTCTTTCTGAGAAGGTAGAGGGTTGCGGTGGGAATTCATGATATGCATTTTACGACCATTTGAAGTCGCTTCACGAATACGGGGGATTGATTTCGGATAACAATTTTATCGCTTGTATAATAATAGGGATCGGACAGAATTTGCTGGTTTTAAAGCTTACGGAAGGTGTTGGTGCTCGCGCTCCTTCTTCCATCGGTGCGCTGCTTGGTCGGTGGTGGCTGCGGCTTCTTCTTCTTAGACTCTGGCATGAATGTAACTTGTTGTTCGCCGACCACCTCCTTAGTTCCCGACTTGACCACACGCGTTTGTTTCTGTGCCCTGGAGCCGAATGCCGTATCTTTGACCTTCCCGCCTTGGACCTTCGAGGATGATACCTGCATAACCACGTCGTCCTTGGGCTGTTCCCTGGTCTTGTTGGGCTTCTCATCCTCGCTTTCATCCCCTGACTCGCTGGAATCATCTGAGTTGACGTTTGCCGTGCGAGAATCCACATAGCCTCCTGGCTGGGGTACCGAACTGGGGTTGATAAGCTGGTACTCTCTGCTGGTGGTGTCCACCATGAACTCCTCATCTTCGAAAATCTTGGCGAAACGAGAATCGCCGAGAATACCGGCTTCGGTATCAACCTTTCCTTTCTTCTCCTGCTTTTGCAGAACCTTATCGGCAAGCTGCTGGTTGACCTTGACCTTCTTGATGCCTCTAATTCTGGTTGCGCTCTCCTTTTCGCGACGAGCCTTGATAGTCTTGGTCCGCTCTTCCTCCCAGATGTAGGGATTGGCAATGAGACGAGCTTGATCATAGAGCTTAGCAGCAACAAAGTAACCGTGCATGTACGGCCTGAGCAGGTTCGTCTTGCCGATAAGATGGTCCATGCTGAGATCTCTGAGTTCGGGCAAGGTCAAGAACTTGTAATTGTCATAGGTCTCGGTCTGAGTCTCGTTCTCCATCTCGTGAACCAGGTTATCCAAGAAGTGGCACCACTTGGGCGCCAGACCTAAGTTGGGAATCAAGAAGCTGTGCATGTGTTTGCCCTCGTTTGCCGTCAAAATCATGCCCGAGTCGGGAACGTGAGTAACATGGTTTAGGTCCACCATGGGTTCAATTGACGTCCAAAGATCACCGCTCTGCTCGTCCCAAATCTTGATGATTCGCTTATCAGCCGATAAAAGCTTGCGTTCATCTGTCGGTGTCCTAAGGTGGATCAGGTTCTTGATGGGAAGACCCATACCCTGGTCCTTCTTCAAGAGAGGGCGCGGATTTCTGAGATCGAAAACACGGATCTGACCAGTGCTTGTCCCAAGAGCCAACGAAAGTCCATCTTGACTGTAATCCAAAGCCGTAACCTCGCCATCTTGGTTTCCAAGGACAGCTACTCGTCCTTTGTTGCGCGGATCGTATAATTCGACAGAACCGATCGATGTACCAAACGCGCAGAGACCATGCGTCTTCTCTGCCACTGCCGCAACGTTGACCGCTCCCACATGAACGCTTCCCTGTAACCCACTCGATGCCTCATCCTCACCAACATCAATTTGCCACGGGCGCAAGAACTGTCCTCTTTCCAGATCGAGTCGAAACACTTCGCCGCAACCAGATCCGTCCGAACTCAGACCAACCGCTGGGATGAGAACCTCGGTGTTTTGCCTGAGGTAAGCCAGATCTCTGCCAAATCTTGGAAGTCGTACTTCGTAGTGGCATCCCATCGGGGTGTGAAACTCGAGCGATCGATCATTTTGCAAATGCAAACTCTTTGTATAGTCGGAGCCGAGGAGTAGGAAGGTCGTGTTCTCTGATTTGGTGTGGCGGGAGAAGGATAGCGAGAGTTCTTGGGTCGAATGAACGTGGAATTGGGGCTTGTATGTACCCGTGCTCATGATCCAGTTGCCATCTTCGCTCACGCGGACGCAGTTACTTGCTATTGAATCGATCGCATCAGCTTCTCATCCACCGAATAGACCCAAGCGGAACGTATGGCTAAAGCGCATCGGAATCCGCTACTTACCCTCCTCGAATTCAAACTCCTGCAGTAACTCAAAGTTGTTCAGGTTCTCAGGATCATACTTGGACGATCTCTTTCTACGTCGGGCAAGCCAGTCTGGCAATGGTCTTGCTGTTGATGGCCCCGCAACAGTGTAGCTGTATCAAGAAAACGGCTGTACGTTAGGAATTTTGTTTCTCTTTGGAGTCGTGAAATTGAAATATACTTACACAGGGACCGCCCCTGGATTTGTTAATTTCATGGCGGATGTGGATGTTGATCTGGGACCTTGCAGCAAGAGGAAAAGATCGAGTCGCAAACTTGCAGCTCTGTGGACTTGGCTAGAAAGGCAGAAAAGGTTCCCAAAACTTTTTGAATATCTGATCCCCAAAACGGCAGGCGGAGAGAAATCCAATGTTCCCAAATGGACTGGTGGGTCCTGGCGACAAAGCGGATCCCGGGCAACTCCGCAGCGCACTGTGGAGCAAATAGAGAGTCTGTCCGTTTTAGCGATCCACTTTTGATGGGTGAAACACTGAGACTCTGGAGCTCTTTTTTTCTTTTCTGGGATCTCAAGGTTGATTCGAACATGTAAATCATTGAGCAAACTAGTACACAGTACAAGATTTTTAACGGGCAAGTCAAATGGTGTTTCACAGATGAACTAGTCCTCTCCCGTCTTCATGGACCCCCCCCCCCTTATAATATTTCTACACATATTTCATGGCTTCTAGCCCAGTCACAGCCAGGTCAAACTGCATCATCCCATGAAGACCAATATTCAAGATGCGAGCACCAAGGCTTCAGCCCTGAGGAGGGAGCACCTTATCTGGTGTCGACACAACTTCTTAGGAGAGAGCGACTAGTCCCGATAGGGGTGTGCGAGTTTCATCCAACTTTGACTTGTCTAAATAGTTTGATTGATGAAAAACAAAAAAATCTGGATGTATCAAGTAAATGAGAAGTGAACCAGGAAATCGACACATATTGCATCCAGTTCAATGATGTCGAAAACCCCCGCCCACGTCTTTTGTCCGCCCGCAGCTTGCCATGCCTGCGACCCTGGATCAGTGGGGCATCCAATGGACGGGAGCTTGGCAGTCTAACGATCTCCGCCGTATCGGGTATGGGGTGCTGACCTGCTGCCACTGTGCTACTGCGCAGCATCTGTAATCTGTACGACGGGACCGGAACGCAGGAAAGAAACAGCCTGAAGTTGCAACCAGGCCTCCGCCAACCTGGGACATCGCCGGAAACTTGAAGCTGCAAAATCGACCGCGCCGAGCTGATTATTGAAGGCATCGCGGCAAATGCACTTCAAGACGGCAACCTAACCCCTAATAATTTAATTGACGAGCTACGCCACCCGCGTTCGTCACGCGCGCTTCCACCGAATCATCACCACCTTCAACATCCCGAACCTTCAAGTCTTGATGGCACTCGCGGCGAGGCGCCGTTGACCCGCTCACACTCTCTCAACTCCTGGGGGGCAAGCCCGCTGCCATGGAGCCAGGCACTCCGACACATAGAAAACGAAGAGAACGATCCAAACCATCTCCCGCTGTCATCTGCGGGGGACCATCCATCCCATAACCATCTTGTCGCACCCCAATTTCCATCGCCAAATAGTCGCGTGTCTCCGAATCGTATGCCCCGAATCCTCCGACACACACTATCGGTGGGTGATTGTCGGCTCTTTGCGCCCACGCCTAGCGCGACACTTCAGACATGGACGCTGGTGATTATGATACCAATACTCTGCTAATTGTACGATCCCCCTTGGTCTCTCTCCACTACATCTCGCTCACAGTCTGACTCTTGAGCCTGCAGAACAATCTTTCCGCTATTTCTTTTCGTATCTACGAGCCGATCGCGTCTCCGACTTCTTATACCTTTAATGCTTCTGGTGTCGAGGATGCGTTGCGCAACGATGGCAACTTGGTGTACATGGACACCGTCCGCCATGGAATTTGGTGCTTTTATCTCACGACGGTGAACCCATCCATGTCAGCCAGACCAGAGGACCTTGGGCTTCATGCCGAAGGTATAAAAATCTGCGGCTATGACTTGGGTCTTGTATGGGAGGGGAACTTCAGGCCCATTGATCTCCTCAGGGGCCGGCCACCAGGAACAAACCCCATAAATACACCAAGCAGCTCATCATCTACTGGTCCCATCCTGGACTTTACCCCCAAAGGAGCGCAGTCTTTCAATTTGCCGACTCCAACCACAGTTGGCAATGGGGTCCTTCTTGCGGACGCCAAGTCATCACCAAGTCCAGATGTTAAGGGTTATGGCTCGGTCCCACCTCTAGAAATTCATCGCTTCTTCATCACCGCTGTTCTCTCATCCTTGACGACATATTTCTGTCGTCGAGTAGGCGCTATCGCTTTGAATCAGCGCGTTGTTTTGCTTCCTCCCGAGGCTCTTTCTGTCGACGATTCAGCTTCAGCTCTCGCCAACTTTCGTGTTTACTTGACCACGACTGGTTCACTGGTCATTTCTCTCTGCGTATCTATTCTCAAGGGACTAGTGTCCTGTAATGAATCTCTCCGTTCAAGTCTGACAATGCCCGCTGGGCCGGTTGTTCTTGCTGCGCCCTTTGGTGTGTTTGGGGCTTTACAGGGTGTCCTCGACACGGATAATCAGATCGCCGATGTCGGTTTCGGTCAGTCGCCTGATACGCAAATCGGCAGGCTGAGGCCGGATTCAAATGAAAGGTTTACGAAGTGGAAAGCGTTGGTTCGAGAGGTACTTCAGATGCGCGGTATGCCACCAAGTATACTGAACGGCTGTTCATGGCTGAATGTACACTTTTCAAACAGAAAGCCGCACGAGCAGAGGACCGACGGCAAAAATACCCCCAACTCTGGCCCGAACGCGCCATGGCCAGCTGTTCTGTGTTTCCGCAAGCCTAAGGTAGAACCCGTACTGGATGATGCCTTTGAAAGGGCTTTGTCGGGGTTGGGCATGGAGCATGAAGACCCTCTTGGTACAGCGCGTACTTGGGGCGAGGGCTTTCCGTATATCGAAGAAGCGATCACACAGAGAAAGCAAGAGAGAGAGGCGGCTTTGTTGCGTGAGAAAGCAGACGTGGACGGACTAAATCCTCACCTAAACGGCTATTCACCCCTGACAGCGCGGCGGCTGAGTAACGGAGAACCCGTGGCGACCGCTGGTGTCATGTATCCAACGCCACCAGATGGCGTTTCCCTCCAATTAGGAACGACGCCTTTATTCGATTCAGCAACGATGAGCCCTGCAAACCCACCCACCAACCCACCGGAAGACCTCGACGTGACAATGCAACAGCACGAGCTACAACCAGAACAGCAACAAGATGTTCAAATGACGGACAATTTCAATAATGAGTGGGAGGGCGCAGACGACAGGCCCGAGCAAACGGTGTCAAACGCCTTTCCTGAAGAGAATATTTATGGCGAGCTGGGTGAAGATATTTTCGAGGGCAACCAGCTGACGGACGCTGATTTTGACAATTTTTTTGACGAGAACTCAGACGGCCTCGGTCTTGAACCGACCATGATACCGGATATAGAACCAAGGCTCGACCTTCAAGTAGCCGTCAATCAAGCATCGCAAGAATCTGCGCGGGCAGCCCCCGCAGTGGCCAAGCTAGATTCGCAGCATATGCAGCCTCAGTTTACCAAGCCCGAGTTAAAACACGCGCGCAGCATACTTGCTGAAGAGAACCGGCAACATACTAACCTTGAAAGCTTCAACCAAAATTCCGCTGTTGGTATCAAGAGGCACACAAGCCCTTTCAATGCAGAAACCGTTTTTAAGAAGATTCGGGCTTCCATTCAACCTGCACCCCCGTTAAGGTATTACCCAAAAGGTTCACCTCAACGACGCCGCAGTATGTTTGATAGAGTTGAGTTTGACCCTTCACTGTCACTCGCCAGCAAGAAGTATCAAGAGAGCGGGCCGTTTAATTGCAATCTGCCTGTACCAAACAGTTACATGAATGGAAGTCCTGTGACTACAGGTCGCATCCTAGGGTCTGCAAAACAACGGAGGAACCTGAAAGAGATGCCATCCCAACTTGGGTTTTTGCTCGGGTTATGTCAGCCAAAGGCAAACGGGAATGGAAACAGTCCTGCAAGAAGAGACGACGCAATGTCAGACTCGGACAACAGCAGCTATGGATCAGACGACGACAGCGGCAGCGATGTCAGCGTACATGCTTCATCCCCAGCAAAATCCAGCGTGATGTTGAGGAGACGTCCTGAGGATGACGTGATATCTATGGCAGCATCTTTCAAGGAGCTGGAGAACATTTCAGTTGATTCTCCTGCTTACTCGGCCGCCGACCTATCCCGCCTGTCAAACCTCGAAATACCGGAGATCTCGTTGGCCAAGTATTTTGCGGACCCAGAACCTGTCCCATTGCGGGTCAACGCATCCGACGACGACTTTATAACTGTTGCGCAGATTCTCACCGAACAAGCAGCAAGTGGGATGATCAAGTTTGCTCCCGAACGTCCGCATTCAGAAGTCCGGGATCCACGGCGCGGGCTGGTCGACGCTGTGAGATACTCAATATATGGCCTAAGGAGTGCCTTGCCAAGAGCATTGAAATTCGCGACAGAGTGCCAATTCCGCTCACTTACTGAGGTTCAAGATGTACCGCTCAGTCGGGTGCAAATGAAGCCGGCCGAGATTCCCAAGCCAAATTTCCTCGCGCTCCCTGTACCTCATGTTGAGTTGCGCCGCAATGACCATGACCTATCGGTCCTGCCGTCGGCTGTTACGTTCTGGGAGAGCTTGGGACTGGGACCAGCAAAAGGCCCCAAAGATATCGTTTCAGTTTGTATATTTCCCTGTGGGGAAGGTATGAACGACAATGCCTCCGTTTTCCTTGATAGGATACGCAGCACTTATGAAACTCTAAGGCTCGGCAACTTTGACGTCCTGCCGCCTATTGGAAATCTCAAAAAAGGCCTTGTCCCCTTCACCACTATCTATCAGGATCTTGCTTCCCCTGGTTTACAGCTTTCTTCTCACCACCCGCAGTCGAGCTTTGCTGAGCACGTGTCGAGTCTTGCTCTCGCACTTGCTAGCTTGTCTTTAACGCAGAAGAATTTTGTTGTGTATTTTGTCTATGAGCCTGACAATCCGGGCTCGATTGTACTTTCTTGCACGGCGTTTCAGGAACTGTTTGAGCATTACAAGCGTTGCATGTTGGATAGGAAGAAACAGGTACATAACGATCTGGTCCTGCAGCTCATACCCCTCAACATTATCGCCTCGGATACCTCAGTTGCGGTTCTTTCGACCTCGGACTGCATAAGACTTTGTTTCGAAACTTACGACCGGTGCACACTTTTTGGCGGCCCGATGCCAGCACCCGCGATTGTGCTGGAGCAGGCACTCCCTCGCGGCATCGAATTTAAATTATCGGCCTCACCGTCACCAGATCTTTTGCAAGAGAACTCTTACATTCATGTCGCATATGCCCAGGGCACCGATGAGCGGTGGATCTCTGCAGCTTGGACAGATAATAGGGGCAGTAACCAGATGACAGCGTCTTACTGCCTTGGAAGAAGGAATAAGGCACTCATGAGGCACCCACAAGAAATCTTCTCTGAGATTTGGGAAACTACCTATGATCTGATTTCGGCCACCAAAGTGCACTGGAGAGTCATCATCACCAAGTCTGGGGCTATGGACCAGCACGAAGCTGACATGTGGATCAACCTTGCACAATCGGAGGCCAGGGTGTCTGTCAGCCTCGCGCTCATGACGGTTGACACTAACCCTTCGCTGCAATTGATTCCGCCGCCGATAAAGATGAACCCGTCTGCTCCGATGTTTTACACTACTCCTGTGTCGACCCCTCAGCCTTCAATGGTCTCGCCGGATCCAAGTGGGAATGGTAATCCATCAACCCCGGGTCCGAATACCCCGGGTGGTGGCGATGGAGGCCCATCACAATCGCAAGATCCTGGAATTGACGAAACGTTGGTGGACGTGACAGACACGACTTGGGGTGTTGTGGTTTCTCATCGGCTGAATAACTCGCTTTCGCTCACGGATCTGAACCCGGCGCTTGCGAGTGGATATCTCGTCAAACGCAGCGGGCCCAGACCGGAGGATCCGCTGGCTTTGATGGAGCTCAATGTGATCTACAGTGATAATAGCCGGGTGATTCACGACTATCTCCTGAAGGAGATGATGATTTACTTTAGGGGCCTCGGAACATTAGCAAGGGTGAGGGGCATGATCGAGAAGGAGAACGATGTGAGACCATGGCATGTCGCTGCCGTTGAAAAGGCAGTCAAGGTGTTGAGTGTATTGATGTGAATACTTTAGAAAGAAGGTACAGGACGCGGGAGCATTTGAAAATCACGGTGATTTTGGGATATACTTACTTGAGAATTTTGTTTGGTGTTGTGGCGCGATTGTGCATCATCGGCGAGCGGGGGGCATATAATAAGTGTGTTGCTTTTGTAATTATGGATATACCTGTAGGATATTATTTTCGCCGACAAATCTACGTACCTATCCAGCGAAACTTACTTGAGACTATCCTCAAAGACACGATAAGGATGCCTACTGGTCAGAATGGAAGGACTCGCCTACATACCTCGCTCTCCATGACCCGATGGTAGTACGAATGGCAAGAATATAGATAACCAAGAGAGCAAAAATCCTTAGGCCATTCATTCTTTTTTTTTTTTGCATTGTGTTTAACATTCCTCTCTCTCCACCCGTCTTATCTAAATATAGGCGCTTGATGTCTATGAACTGCCAGATCTTGTGGGTCGTAACGAAACGCTCAGATATGAAACCCTCCATCTAGGAAACGCCCGATATATGAAAGGAAAATCGCACCCAGCCATATCACACATTATATCTTACCATCGCTTGTTGTTTTTACTCGTTCCAGAAGCCAGGGAAGAGGAACTCAACCTTCTTCATAGCCTCGGGGTTTCTTCCCTCGGGCTTGGTCATGAACTTGACGGCGCCCTGAGCGCTACCCTCCCAGTGCTTGGCCAGCACCAAATCGCTGTTATCCTGTCTGGCCAACTCGTCCAAGACGGCGCCAACAAGGTGCTTGGCGTTCTCGCTGTTGGCAGCCATGAACTTCATGACCATGGCGACATCAACGTCCTCGCCCTCGGCGTTGCGCCAGCAGTCGTAGTCGGTAGCCATGCAAATCATCTGGTAGGCCAACTCGGCCTCGCGCGCGAGCTTGGCCTCGGGCAGAGCGCTCATGTTGATGACAGAGCCGCCCCAAGATCTGTACATGTTGCTTTCGGCACGGGTGGAGAACTGAGGGCCCTCCATGCAGACGACGACACCGCCTGAGTGGAGTATCACGTCGCCCTTCATAGCTGCCGCGCACTTCTGGACAACCTTGGCGAGCTGAGCGTCGAAGGGGTCCGCGAAGCCGACGTGGCCGACTACACCGCCCTCAAAAAAGGTGAAGGGGCGAATGCCCTTAGTGCGATCAATGATTTGGTCGGGGATCACGAAGTCCATGGGCTTGATTTCCTCGCGGAGGGAGCCGACGGCTGAGAAGGCGATGACGCTGCGGACACCGATGGAACGGAGGGCGGCAATGTTGGCGCGGGCGGGGACCTCGTGAGGGGCGATCTCGTGGTGAGCGCCATGGCGGGAGAGGAAGGCGATGGGGACGCCGCCGTGCTCGAGGATGAGAATCGGGGAGGAGGGCTTGCCCCAGGGGGTCGTTGGGTTAAGGGCTGCGACGGGGGTGTAGCCGGGGATCTTGGAGAGGCCGGTACCGCCAATGACGGCAATATGGACGGGACCTGGAGGAGGATGAAGCGAAAAGTTAGCCAAGGCGCTCTTTGACATGATAACTCGCTTTCTAAGGTCCATGCAATGGAAAGAGGACGGGGCGCATACGGTCAAAGTGGGTAGGGAGTTCGGAAGCCATTGTGAACCAGTGGTAGGATGAAAGAATGGAGGGGGAATAAACACAACAGGAAAAAAAATCTATATTCTCTCCTTCTTAAGTAGAATTGAATTTATGAGACCATGTAAGCTGCTCAACGCGCCCTCTCGGGTGGGCGCACATTTTGACGGCGGGGCGCATCTGCAATAAATTATTCTTTTACCCCGCCGTTGCGACGACGTTGAGAATAGAGGGGTGTATCCTTGTTTGACAGGGGTAATTTCGGGGTTCCCAGTTCAAATTTGGTAAATACTGCGTACGTTCAGACAAAGGCGCACGGGCTTTTCCAGCCTAGGCTCGTCAAGGACCGTTGGGAGGAGCTTCATCTTCATCCATCCAAAACAGAGCCTTGAACCTTGATAAAAGTTAAGCTTCTGAAGAGGCAAACACGACAAATTTTAGCCAACGTCGAGAGGGAATTAAGGTATTCGTATAAAAACCCTATCTGATTTCATTGAATAATTTTTACATTCACCTCCAATTTCCGACATATATATCGGAACTAGTTTTCCTTCACTTTTTCAGTACCCCACCACGAGATTTGTGACAGCCAAAACACAGCCTGGCTGGGGAGGAAGCTGAAATATCTTCGCGATGGCATCACCTTCGGCACCGGCGGAGCAAGATGCTCCCCCGGCACCTGCAAAGGAGCGGCGTCCGGTGTCGATAGAGGAATTGTGCTTCACATCAGCCATGAGTTGCTTTGAGGGTTGGCTCAAACTCGACCCAGCAATCGGTTCTCGGACAATGGCATATGTCACCAAATTTATTCAGAGAACCTTGGATAAGACCCTCGACTCGAAAGACGCCAGGTGAGAGGCACATATTATGTAAATCCGCAGTCTCAATCTAACAGCTTTCTCAAGGGAATCTCTAGCAACAAGCGTCGAAGTCTGGATATGGTTGACTCGGGATTTTGCCGCTGCTATCCCAAGTCTAACAACTCGATCCATTGGGCCGCTTGCGAGCTTAAACGATCCCGACAAGGGTGTCACTCCCCAAGAGAGCACAGCGTTGATCACTAAGAATCATCACTCGCTGAAGGAAGATCTGAATATTTTGCTCAAGTTAATGAACATTGCTAGGAATCTTGAGGTTATCACGGAGCACTTCATCCCCCAGGAGCTTAGTGCTGCATCTCAGTTTGATCAAATGCTCTACCAAACAATCATTCTTTGCGTCAACGTTACCAGCAAGGCTTATGACGGTGATGTCTTGGATGATAATGCACGGCAAAAGATCAGTGAAATCAACGAGGCTTGTAAGTTATTTCTGCACGGCAGCGAGGCACCTGGGCTCTTGGCACTGACTTGAATTCAAGACAAGAAACTTCTTGTAGCATGCTTGCAGCAAGCTCAGAACTGGATCAACAAAAATGACCGGAATAAAATGTCCTTCTGGTCTACCATTCTCTTCGACGACGACAATATGGAGGAAAACAACCTCTACGGGGACTTCAGGCCCGACCTCGCAAAGGCCGAAGTCGCAAACTGGTACGAGCGCAATGCGCGCCTGTCTCCCAAAACCCGCCAGTTGCTCATCGAGTACGAGGAGAACGTAGCCTCGAGGGGCCTTCCTCCTGGTCATTTGCCTTGCATCTCACCACTCGCCGGGAACTGGCTGCCTGACTCGACCGGTTTTCAACTGCGCGCAGATGCGGAACACGTAAAGATTATACCGCAATGGAAAGAGGACGAGCCCGACAAATTTAAGCAGGATCAACTATACGGACGAGTTTCAAGAGAGGTTGACACATGGTGGCTCAAGACCCGGGATCCCAACTACGACTCCTGGGTTGTTCCGATGCCCACGGTTGAATTTGCACAGCAGAGGACGGAGAACTGCAAATCAAATCTTATCAATCGCTATGCTCATACGTACCGTACAGAAGAGCAAGAGGTTGAGGGCTCTATACACTCTGCCGATGATGGCCAGCTCCCTGAGGGTTCTGTCGAACAGGAAGGGAAAGATGGCGGTCACTACGCCCACGAATATAACGATGACATGATTGAAGAGGAAGATATCGACGACGATGATTCTTATGGCGAGGGTCCCATGAGCGGCCTCTTGACGGAGGTCCCCAACATTCTCGACCCTAACCAGATCGAGGCGCTTCATTTGATCATCAAGAACTGCATCCTTGACGCCGCAGGAGGACCCATAACTAATGCCGGCGAAAATTTACAGGAGACAAGGTGCAGGATGTTCCTCGCTTTGGAGTGCGGTCGCAGTTTGCTCAGAGAGATCCTTGTCTTCATTGCGGTATGGGAGAAGAACGAGACGTCGACGATCTTCCTACTCACGGTTCAAATTGTCGAAGCCATTCATCAGAATGCTTTGATCCCCTTTGCTTGGCAGTCCTTGAGGATTCCCAAGGATATTATTTCGCCCGCTCAGACCGTTCTCCTCAGGCTCATCAACAGCATGCTCAGTCCAAGAAATAGTGATCCACCACCACTTCACTCCAAGGAGCATCTGCGGGATATCAAGCTTCTTCACTTCTTGTTCATTCAATTCCGCAGCCGTATTGTTCCAGAGTGCGCCGCACTCATGCACCTGCAAGCTCAGATCAGAAACAATTTGTGCGACCCAGCCGACTTCCCAGTCGACAGTTGGGATATGGAGCGGGCCAAGGATGGTCTCCAACAGTTCCTCGAGCTCTTCACAACAATGACCGAGCCTTTCCAAACGCGAGCTTATCTCATCGAGTGGGAACTGGTCTACGAGCTGATCGTCTTGCTCAAAGGTCTTGACGCAGGCGTGCCCAAAAAGCCCATGGTAGATCCCGCCAAGCGCCAGCCCCCTCCTCCCATGGATAACCACGACCAAGGCTACGATTCTGAAGACCACCCTCTTGCCCCCCCACCACCAATGCAGGAACCTGCTTACAAGTTCCCTTGGGCCGGGATCAAGGGACCAATTCTCAACATTCTTGCCGGCCTCCTTCAGCCCGAGGATAGCCATGGCCCAGGACATCCTGCTGTACAAGACCAGGTTCTCCGGCACAACGGCCTCGTCAGCCTGCTCGGCTGCTGTGTATACGACGATCACAATCGTTTCGCCCGCGAGCGCGTGCAGTTGTGTCTCAAGTTTCTTCTCCATGGCTCAGAGGAAGCAAACCTTACGCTCAGGTCGTTGGTTACTATGCCGCCGCCGCCAGTACCGCCTACTTCTTCCAACGCACCATCATTGGGCGCAGCTCCACAAATCCAGTCCGTCCGGGTGGATGGAATCCCGGGCGAGGTTAGTGTGAGAGTGAAATCACCGGGCGAGGCTGCGCCACAGAGGACGATGAGTCCTGCTTCTCGGTCGCTCCCGCCTTTGACGTCAGCAACCGGCGGCAATAGTCCGGGGAATGCCAGCGGGAGAAACAGCAGCAATGTTTTGCCTCCCATTCTTTCATCGGCAAGTCCAGCGGCTGCTGCGCCGACCAATACTAGGCACAGGTCTGAGGAGCTGTTGAGAGATATCATCACTCTGGCCGATGAGGCGGCTAGGTTGGCTATCGGAGGTGGTGAGGAAATGGATGGAGATGAAACGGAGGAGGATGATGATTTTATGTGACGGCTCAAAATGAATTGGAGGGATAAAATTGCATTTCTACTCATCGGGGTTTATGGGGGAGTTATGAGAGGACCTTTACCTTTCTGGAGTTAAGGTGGTTCAAAAATGGCGGTGGGATTGGAAAGGGCATAGATTGATTAGATGTTCATGTTTGTGATGAACCGGGCAAGTATGCACGTATATGATAGACTAGACTGTCTTTTTTTGTCTGGGTCATTTTGGGCCGATGCTCTCTATGATACCCCGAGACGATGTATATAGTTTGGGTCTTTGGCAGAGTATGAATTGTCAGCCCGAGATGGAGGGTAACGCATTGCAATTAGACATACAAAGATTGTAAGCAGACAAACGAGAGATGACTTAGGAAAAATATATTTCTCGGGTTTAGACAAAGAGTCAACCAATCCTCAAACACTTCTTTTTCCTCTCCATAGACCTTGGCTACTCAAACACTTGGAGAGCCTCATCATGCGCACAGCTCGCCCCCCCAAGCCGGCGTGTCTCCTCCGGCCGCGTGCTCGGTGCATCCACATCACCGGTAGAGTGGACACCATTCATCATCATGACCACCACCATCAGAATCTCTGATCACCGCCTGGCCTCAGCACCAGCATCCACCACACAGCGCACACACCTCGTTTAATAAGGTGGAGTTTTGAACTACTTAGTCTTGCCGGTGATACCGAGATAGATCGCACTAAAACTATCTACCTTGTAATTATCGACACTAAGGAATGGGAGATATAAAAAGAAACCACGGGGGAGGATACCGCCATGATTTGCGAGATTGTGAAAAAGAGATTGGATTTAATTTGGGTATGGAAAACAAGGATAAGGGAAGGAAAAAAAAAAAAAAAAACATCTCCCACATGCATGTTTGTGTGTTGTGATGAGGAGCGTTCGCATTAAGAGATAGATCACTTGAAAAAGGTTTCATATCGGGATAAAGAAAAAAAAAAAAGCAAAAGGCAGGTTTGGGTTGTTGTGAACGTGCGACATTAGGAAAGAAAAAGAATAAAAGTCGGACTACTCGGGCAACACGAACAAGACGACGACGTTTCAAGGACGGGCAGAAAAGAACCAAGACCGCGCCACTTTTTGAACCTGCAGGCCATTTAATACTCTTGCAAGCACCGTAACTTATAAAACTACACAGTGCGAAGTCAGAACAGGTGTTGTGCATATGTATAAACGACCCTTTCCCTCTGCAAGAGATGGGGGTTTGCCCGACGTTGCTGCTAATTCGGATTTAAGCAAAAGAGAAAGAGAGGAGAACAGTTCACACTCAGGAGATTTTCCTTGTCCTGTTTTCCTAGAGAACTGAAGGCAGCATGCAGGCCGCCGCATGATAATTACCTCCAACCTTCAGTGAAAATGCTGCGAGAACTGAAAAAAAAAAAAAAAAAAAAAAAAAGGTGGCTTCTCCTACAGCCAAATTCAACATCTCTTTTCTCATTTTTTATACCGTTGTGCTTGGAAGAAGAATAGGTGACCTGCAAACTGTTCTTCTGCTCGAAACAGGCAATCTTCTAGAAACCAAAACGAAAGGCTCCCGTCATCTCCCCTGGCGAGGGGACAAAAGAGAGGGGGACTCAATGGCCCCTGCACCTTGCATCAGATCAGGGGGCTCGGCCGGGTAGGCAGGCAGGGGATCCACCGACGGCTTGCGGGAGAAGCTTGAGAGAAGAACGATGGAAGAAGCTTGTGGTGTGGTGCGAATGGGGCGCCTTGTGGCCTCCTTCGTCTTGTCAAAAACCTGTCAAACCCATAATCTCATCTGCCGGTTGCAACGCGAGCAATCCCACCTGAGTCGTGCATATCTTACTTTTCCACGCACCATCTTGTTGCCAATTTTCAGCCGTCTCTTTCTCCTGTCAATGGGAGGAGACGTTATTTTCGTCCTGTGGATTGGTAAGGGTGGGGACAGGGGGGGATTGTAGGACCTTGGACAACCACGGTTGCGATTCAGACGACCACACACACACTTTCTCTTTGCCCTTCCGCGGCCTCCCACCACCCTCTGAGAAGAGGTAGAAGGTGTCGGTGACCGAGAGAAGACTTCAAAACGGAGCCAATGCCCATCAGGCACCTCGCATTGGCTTGGCAAGGAGTGGTGCGGATGAGTTGGATGTGGTGGCAGAAATGAACGGGATGGGGTCAGAGACTTGGCCATTTCCCAGATGATCCACCCCACCTTCTAGAAGGATTCTGGAAGGTTGCCTGAACTGGATTAGACCCAGCCTCAGGTGCCGCTCCCCTGCTCACAGGGTGCGTAGGGTGGTAGGGAAACAGGGGCCCCTGAAATGGGGCACCATCAAGTGTGTGGGTGCATTGACCATTCGGACACGTCGATTCTCTGTCCCTATTCTTGGGCACTTTCTCAAATTACTTTTTTTTCTTTGGTCGCTTTTCATTTGCCCTGTTCTTTGTTGGCCCATGCAGTGACCCAAATTCTTGGAATGCAGATCGGTTGCCCTGAATCGTAGTCATATGCCCGTCAGCCCGTTGAAATGAATCCCGCCGGCTGGATGCCTCTCTTTGAAAGGCCATGTCAGCTTAATGTGTCTCGTGTCGATTGGTGTAAATTCCCATGCAGGCCAGGGCTGAATTGCAGGGGGCCTCAGGGACCACAACCCAAAGGTTACATAAAGGACCCGCGCTGAGAGATCGAAGGTTGATGGAAGCTTCTTTGGTTGGGGAGCGGATTGGGGGAACGTAAAAGAGGGGTTTGCCGTTTGGCGATCTGTGAACACACCCAAACAGGGCCGACTGGTTTGTACCTGGTACCTGGTCAAACGCCTGGAGGTCAACGCTTCAAGGCTGAGGCGAGGAGGATGCCGGCGGTAGCTGGAACTAGCTGTGCATATAGAGAACCCTTGGCTTGTTTCGTGCCTGGGGTAAGTAAGCAAGCAGCCCGGGCATCGGTTTTGGTGATGACGAACGAATCAATGGAAAGTGAAGTTGTTGATAGGAGATCCCCATGCTATCAGCCGTAACGGGTTGGTGTGATAAGTTAGCAAAAGGACGGCCACAAGTCTATTCGAGAGCAGACCAGATCCGCGCAGTTTTCCTGAGTCGATTGCCTTTGTTGTTGTTGGGTGGGCTGGGTCCGCGGCTGTTTTGCCTTGACTGTCCATCAGTTCCGTCTCTGCGATTTAGCCATGCCAAGTGACGGAGGACGGTCAACAAGATGTCTGGTTTGATGAGGCAGGGCGTGGGACGGTGGTATTGTTCATTCAATGGAAGTAGCGGGCAGAGCCAAGACATGGCAGAGATGGCGGGGAGCGGTACTCCCGGTGCAAGCTCCCATGGTGGATGCCGTTGAAATTAATCACTTTTTCCTCTCTGAAAACATCGCATGCATGGTTCCGTTTGCCGCTCGCCCATAAAACAAAGCAATTCTTTCCGTGCTGAGAGGAGAGGGAAAAAAAAGATGTTTGCTCGTTTGTTCGGGGCAACAATGTATGCACCCGAAGTGCCCGAGTCCCTTTGCGGGAGGAGGGAAGAAATGGTGGGCGGTGGGCAAGTGAACAGGTGACCCCATTAGCGTCATGCCCCAGCCGGTACCTGACTTTGTGTGGTGACACGCTGCGAAGCCCAAGTACCCCTGCCCAGAAACAGAGCCGGGGCCTTTACGCGTCCTGGGTGTCGCTCCTTGACCGTTCGTTTCAACTCGCCCCCCTGCACCCTTCTCCAGGCTGGAAATCCCAATTCATACACAAGGATCCGACTCACCTGTGCCGAGCCACGTTATTTTCTTTTTGCCATATTTTTTTTTGTCTCCCAGCCAGAATAGAAGAACTCCAGTTGTGGGTGATCGCGGTGAACTCCCTCAAACAGCTTTTTTGTACCGCCTCTCAATCCAACAGGTTTTTCTTGTTTCCCATCGAATCTCGAATCCTCCGACGTCATTTCTGGTGATATCGAAAGCCACCGCCAATAATACCCGAGACCTTGGACGGTACGTAACCTTTGATAACACACGGATCTCATGAACACCAGTGCTTCGAGGCAGGTGCCTCCGCACCATCGTCCTCTCCCTATCATAACCTGACTTCACTACCAACCCGCCCATTCCCCTTGCGCGGCAGCGACGCTGTCGTCGTCGTCATTGGAAGAGAGAGAGACCAACAGGCCGAGTTGCCACTTGCAGTGGACTGTTTGTCGAGGGTTGATGTTTTCGTCATCGAAGCTGTCTTGAGCACATACGCTTTTTTCGGGACTCGCCTTAACAAAGTCCAACTCGAACACCGTCTGTCGCGTCGTACAAACCACATCATCTACCCGTTCTTTTGCGACCACTCGGGCGCCAACAACAGTGTTCTTCGTTAATTTACAAAGAGAAGCTAACACTCTCGCGGGCTTGTGCAGGTATTTTTTGATTCCGAGCGAGGACTATCGAACGGCGATTTTGCAAAACGGGAAGGGGCCTCTTGAACGAAGAATTGGCGGACTGGTTTCCGTTAGAGCCAGGTGAGGATCGTGCTGCTTGCATTGTTGGTATTGGCGCGTTTGGACAACAAGAGGTGAATACGCAGCGACTGCCTATTTTCTCTCCATCCAATAGTTGTTTGGCTCATATTCTGACAACCTGAGCTCCAGTTGCCATCAAGGTGCAACAAGAGGAAACTGCCTGTCAGTGGTTGATCCAGACGCGAGACCCACTCGAAAATAACGACCTGGAATTTCTCCCGGTTTCCCATTTCTGCAACGCTCGATTTTTCTTCCGTCAAAACACGCAGCCCCACGAATTCATCGCTTTGCCACAGTTACAACGGGTAAGCGCATCATTCCACCCAAAACAATCGAGTTGTGGTGTTGACACAGTTGGCGCAAGAGTTTGGCCAAGAGCGAGCAAAAGGTGTTGTCAACTTAAACTACGCGTGTGGCCAAGGCGCGCGCACCCAGATTTGTTGCTTTCCACCAACAAAAGCCCATAACTGATCCGTGCACGACCGACTGAACCGTGCTTCACCACTTGCAAGCAACTCGAAGTCACTGGCGATATCAAACGTCAAGAGTTCTCAAAGAGGAGGGGTTGTTGGATCTTGAGATCCAGCCACGAATTCGGCATTTGACTAGGTGAAGGTGAGGGAAAATCTTTGATTAATCAACCCCGCATCAATTTTTGTTCACGATTTGGCTTTTTCGCTTTTTCAATCCATCTCGATTTATATCCATTCCCCACCACACGACTACCATTTGGGCTTCTGCTTGTGAAGTTGCTCAATCCATTACGTTAATAGGACCACAATTCCTGACTGGCCATCATACAGACACTCATCTGCACATTTACACCAGAATGTCACAGTCGCCGTCCGCAAGCGGCGCCATGGGCATCGGCAGCGTGCTGAACACCAAGGGTGCAGCAGCAGCAGCAGCAGCAGCAGCCGCCGCCGCAGCCCCGGGTCAGCAGCTTCAGCAGAACGTTTCGGTAGAGCAACAGAACCAGGTTCAACAGGCCCCACAGATTCCAATGGACCGCCCCAACTCGCCTCATGGATCCGAGCACTCAAGATACTCCAACCAGATGCCCGCCTCTTATCCATCGCCGAACGCCATGGGTGGCGCTCCGCTACCTCCTGCCCCAACCGTGAACATGCCCCCAGCCCCAATGGGCATGCCCGGCATGATGCCTATGGCCGCGATGCCTCCTGCTCCTACCGGACCTCCTCAGCAGCCCTCAAAGCCATACCCGTGTGGCACATGTGGCAAGGGATTTGCGAGGCGTAGCGATCTTGCCCGCCATGAGCGCATCCATACCGGTGTGCGCCCACACGTCTGCGACTTTCCTGGTTGCGGAAAGCAGTTTATCCAACGTTCGGCTCTTACTGTTCACCAGCGCGTCCACACTGGAGAGAAGCCCCACTTGTGTGAGCGATGCGGCAAGCCGTTCAGTGACAGCAGCTCACTGGCCCGTCATCGTCGGATCCATTCAGGAAAGCGTCCATACAAGTGTCCCTATGTTGACTGCCAAAAGACATTTACGCGTCGTACAACCCTTACCAGACACCAAAATCATCACGTTGGTACCGTTGAGGACTCAGCGCGTGCACGGGCCGAGGCTTTGGCCATGGGGGCTAGCGCTGCAGCAGCCGTTGTTGCTGCCAGAACTAAGCGTTCAGAGAGCGAGCAGGCCTCTACCAACCAAGAATCTCCAATCACAACTCCTAGTCCCGCCAATCGCACCATGTCCATGTCACCAGGTGCAGAGCTCGCCAACATGAACAACATGCAATATCTCAGCAACAACACCCTTCCTCCCCACATGCGTGGCGACGTCCATGGTGGCAGTCCTGTCTCCACCACTTCTTCAGGTTACAATAATGGCATGCGCCCTACATCTCACCCCACCGGCTATGCCCCTCCTCCAACTCTTGAGCCCAGCATTGAGCAATATCAACAGGGACCAGGCAGTGCCTCGGGCAGTCCTCATATCAGCAGTGTTGGATGGGCGTCTCCTGGGCCGGTTGGCTCACCAACTGAGAGCAGCGGCGGAAATGGGTCTGTCTATCCCGATCCCGATCAATCGTATCAGAACGGCGCAGCCATGGGACAGATTTACTATAACAGCGCAGCCGCGGTCCGACGCCCCGGAAGCACAGAGCCGCAAACCTACGATGTCAAGGGCAGACAAGGCGAGATCTGGGCGGCACCGTAGAACGAGGGCCACATCAGTTGTCCCGAGTTCCCTCAACATATGACTGGCTTACATTCGGCGGACTACGGCCCGTGATCTTCGAAAGCCGCTGTTGCAGTTGCTCTTCACACCCTAGCATTCCTGGGAGCTTTGAAGGAATCTCGTGCCCCTCTCCACTCTAAAACATCAAGATTATCAACCTTGTTAGATATTACGGTCTTCATTTTGTGGACATCACCTTTTCACTATGCAACAGTTCGGATTGGTACAGCCTTTCCATTGTGGGATTTATAATAAAGACGGTCGGGACCGGGGCGGATTACATTAATGATGGGGAGCAGGCCAAGCTCACAGCGACGCCTTTGGATCCTCAAGTTCTGTTCATTTTCCAATTTGGCTCTTTTAATGATCGACAAACTTTCTCTCAGCTCACACCCGGTGCGAGATACGCCGACTGATACGGACAACACCCATTTTTCATTCTCTTCAAATTAGACTGGTAACGGACGGTTCGGCTTTTTCTCGTTTTGCTTCGGCTTCATCGCGCCTTATATATCCAGGCAAAGGTGTGGCCAAGCGGTGTTTCGTGGCGATGGGCATGGGGTTTGAGGGTTTTAATCAGCTCACTTTCGGCTTTTCATTCATGGAAATGGCATGGGGGCGGGCTTAAACAAATATACCGAGGGCGGGCGGTTTCGGTGGTTATGGTGTTTCAGGCTTGGCTTGCACACGAAAAATACAACAAAGGCTTTGATTACACGTGGTGTTTTGCTGCTTATTTCAAGTCATTTTGGCCTTGGTATCACTCAGCAAGACAAATGAAGAAAAAAAGTTTCATGACCCTTTTTCTTTTCGTCGGTGGGGTTACCCTTCTTCTGAAGAGGCTCCGGGTATTGTTGGTGGCTGTTACTATGGAATCATGGAAACATGAAAAAGGGTTTTGAGCATTTGGTGGTTAGACTCTTTCTCTCATATTTGTTCACTTGTTTTAGGCGGCTGGGAAATGGGTATAAGAATGTGGATTGGCTGGCGGCCTTGTGGTTCTTGATGAGAATTGGGGTGGCCAGCTGTTCTTTAAAATGAAGCGTCGGCGATAATAGAATGCAAAAGTGGGAATTGAAAATGTGTTGTTTATGTTTGAGTGATTGTATTGCACGGATTGCGTGCATTCAACTCGGGCTTGAACTTTTACCGCTGCTTTGAAAACCCTTTGAACCCTCTTCCTTGGATTCCACAGAGGCGCTTTCTTCTTCTTCTTCTTCTTCTTCTTCTTCTTCTTCTGCTACTACTACTACTCCTCTGCCGACTTCTTCACCTTCACATACGGCCGTCCCCCAACGTCTTTGGCGTATGTTTTCCCGTCCTCATTCTCATCCACTCTCCACTCGTCCAAATAAGCAGGTATTTTGTCTCCGGCCAGATTATACTCTGCAGGGATTGGTTCACCCAGCACTTGATAAACCGGGATAACACCCGCCCAAACCTTTTGCCTCATTTCGAGGTCTTCCATATCTTCCTTGGCGTCGCTCGGTCCGCCGGTTCGTACCTTGGCACTCCCGTTCTTGATTTTGACCTTGAGGATTGAAGTGCTGGCCATTTCGCCTGCGTTGGGTGGCGTGCGGCTTGTTTGCCATCTGCGCGGAGCAACGCCGTTTGTTACCTGTTCCATTGCGTAGAGTTTCTCGGCCGGGTCCGTGACGAGGGTTGCGTACCCGAAGAGGAGGGCGGAGCGGAAGTTGTAGGAGTGCGCGTTGGGGGTTAGGGCAAGGACTAGGCCGTCTGGAAGGGTGGTTAGCTGGGGGATGTTTTGAAGGGGGGGGGGGGGGTGATGAAGATATCATGATACGCACCTACGAAGGCTGCGGAGATGGATACTGGGAGACCGGGGGTTTGGTCTTCTGAGCAGGAGTCGGAGGCGGAGCGGCCTAGGTTTATGAGACGGGAGGAGACATAGCTGTGATGGGTTGTGAGATGGGGTAGAAGAAGGAGAAGGAGGGAGGAGGAGGAGAGATTACCCGTGAAGGTAGAGGTCCAAGGGGTCGCCTAGATCTGCACTTGGTCGTTCGTATGAACCCATCTGACCGATCATGGGGAGAATGGAGGGAAACCCTTGGCCGTTGGGTGCGTTGAATGCTACGTGGACTATCTGGGCCGAGTTTATGATTCTGTGGATTGTTTCCAGTTCATATCTGGCTATGCATCACAGTTAGACATACTAAATGAAGTTGAGACAGAGGGATGAAAAGAACTCACCCTTATCGGGATACCTCTTGACCGTGTTGTTGGCCTCCCTTGGGTATTCGAGTTCTTGACGAGGCATTTTGGCTGTTTGATGGTGGTGATGATTAGACAACCTGGGTTGGATGAGGCCTGAGGAGGTCGAGATGACTCTTAGAGGTGGGAGGTCAGCTGTGACTTATATATTCCCCTTTCACGCTAAGCACCTCATGTATGTGCTTTATGTCGAATGGAAGAAGTGAGTCACTGACAAAAACAAAAAGAATCAATTGGCTCTTTGGTTCTTGATGCCACCACGGTTTCCAAGATATCACTAAGATAAGGGAGGTGGTGCCCCGTTTAGACCCGGCCGAGTGGAGGAGTGCCGAATTCCGAGTTGTTGGGTCACGCTCCCGATATATTCTATATACGCCCTTGCATTGACCATCATTTGTCAACAGTGACTGGTCGAGGGGTTACATGGTATACAAAGTGGACAGTGGTGTGAATATTCACAGGGAATGCGACACCCCGCTTCCGCTTCAACTTTCTATGTTGGGCAGGCAACTAAAAGTGTGACTCGGGCAAATGCGGACACTGTCAACGTTTCCTGAAGCCGTTTCTATCCTTGATCCAATTATCACAGGGGGGGTTGTGGGAGGAACGATGCCGATTGTGCACAGATCATAAAAAGAGGGGTCCCCTGCTGATTAGCGCTGGGGTTCTAGCTGCTGGACTGGATGGCTTTCCTGTTTCACAGCTGGCAAACGGCCCCTACAACTGCCAGCAAGGAAGGAGCATCATCGAATCAGTCCACTTCCAATCGCTCACTCGGTGTGAGCTCTCACACCAGACATCGAGGTTCACAACGCTCTCAAAAGCCCCTCACAACAACACATAAAGCAACTTAATAGATACTCAGTCTTAATCATAATGGGCCCCCCACGGGCTCTGCTACGCTCAACAGCGTCCTTAAAACCAATAATCCACCTTCGCCAACTATCATCGACAACCTCATCCTCACCCTCATCCTCCTCACATTCGACCCCCAAACCAAGAAAACCACTCACCTCCGAACAACAACTCATCCTCTCCCGCGCCCTCCGAGTCAACCAAGCGGGCGAACTAGCCGCAACCCTAATCTACACTGCTCAAACCCCTCCCCTCCTCCGTCGTGAGCCACACCTCAAACCCCTAATGAAGCACATGTACGACCAGGAAGCCGCCCATTTAACAACCTTCAACTCCCTCATTGCCAAACATCGCGTCCGGCCCACAGCCCTCTACCCGCTCTGGTCCGTCCTCGCCACGGGCTTGGGCTGGTCAACAGCCATGATGGGCCGCGAAGCAGCCATGGCCTGTACCGAAGCAGTCGAAACGGAAATCGGCGGGCATTACAACGGCCAAATCCGTCAACTCTTAGAAATGGTGCAAGGGTGGGAAGATGAGGGGTATGATGTCGGAGACGAGTTCAAGGATTTGATTTCTACACTCAGAAGAATAAGAGATGAGGAGTTGGAGCACCTGGATCACGCCGTTGAGCACGATGCCAAAAAAGCACAGCCGCATTGGTTGTTGACTGGCGTGATCAGGGCTGGATGTAGGGGTGCGATTTGGGTTAGTGAGAGGGTGTAACGATATTATGCTGTTATTTCATTGTATATCATGTAAAACTAAAGAAAAAGTGTGTCTATACAAATCGTGTACCTCTAGACAGCAAAGAATGAGCTCCAAAGCAGATAAAAGCAAAAGAAATAAAACATGTGCAATTAAAACATACTATACAAAGCCAATGATAAATTTCAACTCCCAAGAAACAAGAAAGAGAACAAAATAGACTGTAGAAAAAGAACAATTTAATGCAACAAGAAACTGGTAATAAACAATGCCCGAGTGGCTGCAACAAAATGTGCTGCTGCTGTACATACCAGTCGCTTTCGATCAATGTTGTAGCCCCAGCACCAGCCACACCCAAAAGATATCATATTTTGCCATCCAAAAAAAAAAACGCCGGTGATGTGAACACCCGGAATCTCGCTTTCTTTCAAACGCAAACATTCACTTCCATATGAATCATTCCCTTCTTTCCACACTCTAAGAATCACTCATTCACTTCTAATACATGTTTTAGTTGCTATCAGACAGTTAGCATTCGCTTCATGTACGGTTTTCAGAGCATATAAACTTACTAAATCGTTAAAGGCGCTACTTGGTCAGACTGGAACAGCCAGTTCCCGTTCGTTTCCTCAACAACAAGCCAATCGTACGGGAATTGCACCAGCGTTCCTTGCGTCATATTGAGCAACTCCTCAGCATCCGGAACATTGAGCATCTCATTTGGGCTGAACCCGCGCCGGCTGCTTTTCGTAGTAGCCCGTCGCCGTGGCCACCTTTGAGATCCCGAAGTCTTTGCATTATGATTATTATTGTTGTTGTTGTTGTTGTTGGCATCAGCAGTAGCCGCAGCGGCAGCGGACACACTGCTGTCGCCCGTCTTTGGTGGCTTCTCCTGTTTCGAGAATGTAGCCCGCCGCTCCCTGCCTTGGCTGGGTGCCACGTCCAGTTTTTCTGTTGGCAGGTTATCATGGCTGGAATTGATGGGATTGCCGCTAGCTGCCGCCCTCTCCACGTTAGGGTTCACATCTCCCAGTGACTGTTTCTCGTTCAGGGCCGAGTCCTTGGAGTCTCGCGAGTTACCGTCCTTGTGCTGCTCGCTGCTTCCAACGACATGGACGGCGTGGCTGAGTGGGCTGACTGCCTTCTCGGCGACGGCCTGACTGATGGTAGCAGGGCCAGGAGCGCTGATGCCCGCACCGCCACTAGTTTGAGCCGCCGCGTGGGACTTCTCTGGATCCTGGTCTGCGTGGTTGTGGCTATCCATGCTTTCCTTGAAGCGCTTGTTGTAGGTCTCGAACTCTTTGTACTCAGCCCAGTTAGTCGCTTCGGAATCGGGCATGCATCGGAAGACGCGACGGTAAATCCGTGTGTTATTGTCGGCGGCCCGGCACCACACGTCATCGTAGAAAGATAGATTGAGTGGATCACGCATGCAATCCTTGTGAATATCCGCCCGTTTGATGTCGATGATTGGTGGCTTAATGGGGTTGCCAGAAGTGTCAGTATTGACAGGTGGTCCTCCGATATCAGTGTCATCCAACTGTGGCAAAGAAGGCAGTTGGTTCGCCCGAGGAAGCCCGAGCTGCTCTGTTGTGCGCCGATCAAACGCGGGCATTGGTGGAATGGCGTCGTGATTGACACCGCCATCCTCAACAGATGGAACTATAGAAGAGCGACGGAGCTTGTGCGCAGCCTTCGGACTATCGATTGTACCTTTTCCGTTGGCAGAGACATCGTGAACAAGGACTTCACGGTCACCGACAACAACAGAATCTCGTCCTTGGTCGATGCCATCCTCCTGAGCCAGCTTCCAGCGATCAGTGCCAAGGCCCTCAAGTTCCAACTTGTGCTTCTCGCTGGAAACCTCGCACTTTGAATCATCGACGGATGCCTTGCGCTTTGAGTGCTTAGAGCCTCGGGATAGCGACCGCATGCGACTGCGTCGCCCCTCCGACTCGGTATCTTGTTTCGGAACAGTTGGTTTTGAAGGTGGTGTCCTAGGAGGATCGAAGCGAACCGAACTACGCCGCCTCGAACTTTCCGCCACAGGGGACAAAGCATCTGAGTCGTCTCCATCTTCTTCCTGATATATGCGATTCATTTCAGCTTCGAAAGCTTCTACCTCATCGAGATCTGCTTGCCGTTCTTCCTCGAGAATGTCATCGACATCCAGTCCCAGATGCTCCCTCATCAGTCGCAGGCGTAGAGTGTGTGCGAACCTCCCAACCTGATAAGGGCGTCCCGCCATGGTTGACCAGATCATGTCAGTGTCGCGGACGATAGCAGCGGCCTCAGAATCACGGTTTCCAAGCAGGGATCGCTCGTTAATATTGGCTGACCCGATCAGCGCCACGCGGTCATCAACAACGATGCATTTGGCGTGAATATAGAGCTGTTCGGTCGTCAGGTTCGCTCCAAGCTTACCCCACTGCCGAAGACTGAAAAACTGGATGTAGTCCTCTGGGTCAATACCGGCTGCCTTGAGCCGCCCGAAGATTGAGTGCTCTCCACGGCAGATACTCCGGTACTGACATTGAACGATGAGACGGACACTGCTGCCATCCTGCTCGTCCACTTCGCTCTGGAAACCAGGCATCAGAGGAATTAGAATGACCGCACGCCAGTCCTCATCATTCTCATGCGCCTTGATGATCCGGCGCACAAGAGCGTCTCCTACACCGTTGACAATTTTGGCATTCAGTGTTTCTGTGCTGGTAATGAAAAACTGGTTTTCCATGTAAACAAAGTGATCCGAGTCATCAATCATCTTGATGTATGCCGACAGGATGCTGTGTTCTGTGTCCTCGATGCCAAGTGACCAGGTTGAGGCAGAACGGAGGATCTGCACCTCACAGGTGCCGGTGAGGCCAATCGCTTCGAGTTCCTCTGGGGTAAAGTCTGGGGGTGGGAGTAGAAAAGGGGTAGGCCGAGTTGCCTGGCGCCCGCGTCGGACATAGTTCCATCTCTGTACGAAGTGTCGTGTAAGATCCCGTGCAGGCTGACCGACGACCTGCATTGAGATATCATGCCATGGCATGCGCGGTACCCTCGACCTGTCATACATCTCCTCGTACGGCTCATAAAGCCTAGAGAAGTCCGCTACACGAGGATTCGAGTAGTCCTTGCCTGGGAACAGTTGGCAATGCTCCGCATCTCTCGGATAATCCCCTGCAGGCTCGAAACCCGTAGGCTTGTCATCGGTCACAGGGTGTTGCGGGCAATCCCAACGACCGAAGCAGAGATCAATGCCTCCCACAAATGCAATATCGTGGTCCACAATGCAAATTTTTTCGTGATGGGCGAAGAAGAACTGATTCTTCTTGAACTGGTGAGGCGAACGTTGCACAAAGACATTAGGGTGCAAATTAAGCAATGAATGCTTGGTGTGTTCAGAATCGATAGGAATGGCGGCCTCGACGTTGCGATAGATAATGACGAAAATCTTGACACCTTCTTCGGCCTTTCGCTGAAGCAAACGATCAAGTCGCCATTTCTGACTAATGCAAGCAGGTCGTCGCATGTACAGCTCAGGACTCAACCACCAATCGTGGATATAGATGACATCCTTAGCCATGCTGATAGCCCTGGAAACGTTCCACATGTAGTCGCGGCCGTCAACCAACCACTGGGCATAAGCATTAGGGCGAACAGGCGCGAAGCTGCCGAAGCGGTTGCGGCGGTGCCAGGGCGTGTTTTGCAACATCTCCATGATTGATTCCTCAAACTGCTGAATCAGGTGTTGGTTGGGAGAGAAAAGCTTGACCTTCCGCTCCGACGTAAGTATTTTGAGAGTATGATGCTTTTTGGCTGGAGGATGGCGGCGGTTTGAAGAAAAGTCCAAATTCTCGATATCTTCATCACTTTTCTCCTCTTTACCCTTATCCGCCTTTTCCTTGCCTTTCGTATTTTTGGAGATAACCTTGAACTTTGGATCAACCAGATAAACATCATAGATGTTCATGTTCTCGGGTGATTCGACACAGACGATGTAGCTTTGACGCACAAGGAACCATTTTCGGCTGTGCCTAGCAATTACCTTTCCTGGCGTTAGCACCCGTCTGAAGTCGATGCCCTTTGACGACTGTATGTGAAGATAGCACTCTTTTCCGTGATAGCTCCCCTCAGCTGCAAGCCGAACGCCCAATGCAGATAGTTCAAGGAAGCGGCAGAGTCGATTGCTGTCTGCGCGGAACATGAGCCAGCGAACCATATCCTGAAGATATCTCTCCAGAGTTCTCTGCTGTCGCTCGATATACCTCCTCCTGGCCACGGCTGGATCGAGAGCGCTCTGGCCCAGATCGGCTGTCGAGCCGAAAGCTGATATCTTACGTCGGCCACCAAGGTATGACATGCGAGACCGCTTCTTGCGGATCGGAGCATCTACATCGGTGGCCTCATGTACTGTTTGCTCAGCGGCCGTCTCGCCGGCCGTCTCCTCTCCAGCACGTTCGTGAGCAATTGTGTTGGGTTCGTCCTCTTCATTCTCGTCCAGACCTCTAACGCCACGGAGGTAGGGAAAGGCTGATAAAGGGAAGCGAGGTTGCTTGGGCCGGGCGCCTTGAATCGCAGGGAACTTTTCGTTGCCAAGTGTCAATTTGTACTTCCAGTGCAGATTGAGAATGTCTTTGATAGTGCGCTTGATGGTCCACTTCATTTGACTAGGCCCGCTGCCATATTCCAACTCAATAGTAAATAACCAATGTCTCTCACTGTCCTTTTCCTCACTTGGCGCACTATCCTTAATCCGGAGCCTCAGTTGCTCGAGGAGAACTGGTATCCTTTTGTTTCCGTGTTCGTCACGCTGGATCATGCTGGCCAGCATCAACACAGCCGGGGCCACAGCACGTAGCTCAGCCATGAGCTCAGCAGACTTGGAGAAGTCAAATTGCTCCGTTTCCTTTCTCCGCAAGAGTTTCAAAGCCCCTTTGACCTGTTTCCATTTCTGTGCACTAAACGTCGTAGCTCTCTCGGTCGCGAAGAAATTCCTCCTGGGGCTCATGGCATCTCCATCTGACATGCCGCCTCCTCCCCCCCCTCCAAGGGCTGAGAACCGCCTGAAATGATGGCCCACCCTAGACCCTCCAGGACTCTCGCCATCATCCCCATCATCGCCAGCCCTGTTGTCGCCAAACCTGGAGGAGCCCCACATAACTCTCCTAGAGCCGCGCTCCTTGGCAAGGCGATCGCGGCCCTCACCCTCAGAGAGTCCGCCATGGTCGTCAATGCCTCCTAGAGTGGAGCGCCGCAGCAAGTTTCCAAAGCGACCGTGTCCACTGGCGCCTTCTTGATTAATCGATCCGACATGGGGCGTAGTGGGCGTAGAATACGAGTCCATCTTCGGTCTGCGTATCCTTCTCTTCTTCTTTTGCTTCCCCCTTGATCCTCCAACAGTCTCATCGGCGGTTTCCTCGGCATCTGCGTCGATATCGCTGCCTTCGTCCACTGTCCGAGGAAGTCGAGGAGGGTAACGAAGTGCCGTCGGGGAGCTCTGGGTAGATGGCAGGTCGGGCATCCCGGTAGGGGTCCTGGGAGTTTGCGATCCACTGGGAATTGCGAGATCTTTCAGCTTAGCGATGAAGTTAGACCCTCGGATCTTCCCAAGTGCTTCTCTGGTATCCCAGGAGCCCTGTCTCGAATGCGATGCCGCCGGGTCGGTAGCGGGCTCGCCATTAGTAAATTGCACGTTTCTCCCATTGGGAGAGGTGACTTCCGGCGTACCCGGCACATTTGAGGGGCTCGGTGAGGCGGATGTGGGACGTTCAATCTTAAGCGGCGAAGGCCAGAGGTTATTGGTATTGTTAACTGGCAACGGTGTTGCCTTGTCTTGAACGAACCCTGCGGACAAATAGTCTGAGGGCTCACTTTCATGAGTGTTCTGGTTTCGTATCGAGTTCGGTCTTGTATTCGGTCTCGATGGCATCGTTGCGAAGTCGAGATAATCCGAGGCGACGGGCGATGCGACCATCTCGAGCTTTCGTGCCTGGGGGATGGTGGGCATTTCGTCGAGGGTCCCCGAGGACAGGGTCGTTTCTCTTCGCGCCATGCCTGTTGGCTGCTCCAATCGATTCATTTCTGCCATGGTGTGTGAGAGTACTGGGTGGTTTGAAATCTTCACTAGCGAAACATTCCCAACCAATATGCAGCCACACAACCTCCAATTTAGCCTTGGCCTCTCGCAATGCTGTCTTGTTTGAGTGCAAGTGGCACGGGTTTAGAAGCACGGTTGGATCACAGATCCTGCCACATGCAGGTTCAATGACGAACTATGGTTGGACACAGAGATGGGATGAAATGGAAGCTATCGCGTTGTTCGTTGTGCGCGTAAATGATATGCGTCGGTTGTGGTTGTGGTTGTGGAACGATGGACAGATCGCTAGTGGTTTGGTAATAGCGCACTGTAAGGAAGGTTTCCAGAACATGGACGGCTTGTAAACGAATGACGATGTTGGTCGTTGAATTTCGGTTGCCAGGGGCGGTGGCGTTGGGTGCTCAACGTGCCGCGGACGGGATGTAGATGGTCGGGTTGCACCCAAGTAATAAGGTTGGTTACAGGCAAATGGCTTACCACGCAATCTGGGAAACTGGGAACCCGAGGTGCAGGTGTCTCACAATTGACGAAGTTGACGTGTGGTGCCCAGCTCCAATTGTCAAATTACTTACAGGGGTTAATCTGGCTGAAAATAAACGCTGCTTCCATTTTGGTTCCATGCAATTTGAACCCCGTCCGCCAAACCCCACGGGCCAACTCCACTGCGTGGGACACCCCATGTTTCATTTCTATGCACTGAACATGTAAATCGTCGAGATGACAATTGAACAAAGAAGGAAATTATAGACATGTATGACCTCGGCTGACGGGTCGAGAGGTAGATGCATCATCCCAGCACACCATGTGCGTGGCTGGACGGGATAGCGACATACCTATCTAGTGGGTGCGCAGCAACAGGCAAACAAAAAAACACTTGAAACATGCATCAAGTTGAATCACCGCGAAGATCAGGCTTCTACACGGGGCGATCGTTGGCTCTTCAGAGCAATGAAAGGCAAACAGTTATGACGGCGTAGCTGCTAAGCAGGAAAGTGCTCACGTCTGGTTGGATCTGACTTTCAGATACAGGAGAGGTAAAATCTTTGGGGAGAATCTTGAAGGCTGGATTTCCATGAGGGTCTTGAGAGCAAAGCCCAGCAGACAATGAGATTTCATAGAAAGAACAGAACCTTGATGTATGTTTCCAGGAAGTATACGTAGACCAGAGGGAAGGAAATTGACATTTTGAGAATAAATTGCCTACCCTATCTATCTAGAAACATTGTATGGAAAGTGGTCCTAAAGACCGGGTGCGGGGACGGGCTAATCAGCCGCCCCAACTTCAGGTAAGTGCCGCCGACAAGGGTGCCCCTCCAAACCCAATGGCGGGGTCCAAATTTCGCGTCTCGGCGGCATCAAACGCGTTGGAGCTCCAGCAACTGCATCATTGACCAACAAAGCCCCAAAGCCTAACCCGAACACGACTAACATTTTGCAAATGCCACCACCATGCCCAGGTAAGGGACTTCGCACATATGATTACACCCCGCGTATTCTAATCCGTACGCAGAGAAATATTTTGCAAATGCCACCACCATGCCCAGGTAAGGGACTTCGCACATATGATTACACCCCGCGTATTCTAATCCGTACGCAGAGAAATAATTACCATTCAAGCCGGCCAATGCGGCAATAGCAGTCAGTGAAAAATGTTTTCCCCGAACCGCGTTTTCGTTTGGCTTATTCGTCCCATGAGAAAGTTGGCAGTCAATTTTGGCAGCAGCTCTGCCAGGAGCATGGTATCAGCCAAGATGGAAACCTCGAGGACTTTGCGACCGAAGGCGGCGACCGCAAGGATGTCTTCTACTACCAAAGTGACGACACACGATACATTCCGAGAGCCATCCTAATCGACCTCGAGCCCCGAGTAATTCAAAGCATCCAGACGGGACCTTACCGAAACATATACAACCCTGAAAACTTCTTTGTAGGGAAGAGCGGCGTGGGAGCCGGAAACAACTGGGGAGATGGATACCAAACAGGAGAGCTGGTGCACGAGGAGATCATGGAGATGATTGACCGAGAGGCGGACGGCAGCGACTCGCTGGAGGGCTTCATGATGCTGCATTCAATTGCTGGAGGCACCGGATCAGGGTTGGGATCATTTCTTCTCGAAAGGCTAAACGACCGCTTTCCAAAGAAGATCATCCAAACATACTCCGTCTTCCCAGACACCACCAACTCTGGAGACGTCGTGGTACATCCATACAACAGCATGTTGACCATGAGGAGGTTGACACAAAATGCCGACTCGGTAGTTGTTCTGGATAACGGCGCACTCTCTCACATCGCCGCCGACAGGCTTCATATGCAAGAACCATCTTTCCAGCAAACCAATCAGCTCGTCTCGACCGTCATGTCAGCCAGCACCACCACCCTCAGATACCCCGGCTATATGCACAATGATCTCGTCAGCATCCTAGCGTCACTTATTCCAACGCCCCGCTGCCACTTCCTCATGACCTCCTATACTCCCTTCACCGGTGACCAAGTCGAACAGGCGAAGACGGTCCGCAAAACTACAGTCCTCGATGTCATGCGACGACTGCTCCAACCGAAGAACCGCATGGTCTCTACAGTACCCGGCAAGAAGAGCTGCTACATATCCATTCTCAACGTGATTCAGGGCGAGGTTGACCCGACGGACGTGCACAAGAGTTTGCTGCGCATCCGGGAGCGTCGTCTTGCGACATTTATCCCCTGGGGACCAGCAAGCATCCAGGTAGCACTGACCAAGAGGAGCCCTTACATCCCAATGGCGCACCGCGTTAGCGGGTTGATGCTGGCAAACCATACTAGCATTGCCACGGTATGCACTCTCCTCTCCAAACCCCCTTGATGATACATGTCTAACATTATTTGATCCATCTAGCTCTTTAAGAGAATTCTTAGGCAATACGACGGCATGCGGAACCGAAACGCCTTCCTAGAGCCGTACAAGAAGACGGCACCGTTTGCTGACAGTCTCAATGAATTTGACGAGGCTAGGGAGGTTGTGACTGACCTCATTGCCGAGTATGAGGCGGCCGAAGATGCCAATTATTTGAACCCAGATACCGGAGAGCAGCCTACTTCGGCCGATGCAGACAAGAGGATGGGTTGATTATGTTTTATTCTGGCTTATTCGTAGCGTGGTATGCTGGTCGGCTTTTTCGGGAACTTCTTTTTTTTTGTTGACATGGAATCGCAGTTTATTTTTTTCATGTTTTCTCAGGGGTAAGGAAGGCGTGGCGTTGTAAATTTCAAAATTGTGATCAATGTTAACAATGACGATGGCGTTCAAGGAGCTGGCACCACTGAAAGGGCTTCCGGTTGGATTCGAATACTAAGTGTTTATTATCAACCGAGATCTGTTATTGTTCTCCTATGCATGTTGAGAATGGTCGAGCCGCGCTGAAGCATTCAATCGACATCCCGATTGAAAGGACAACCCAGGTAAACCACATGTATCTGGAACAAGTCACCTCACTGGTTGCCGATTCAACACGAAGCCTGACAAGAGCATACTGTAACCCTAATATTATATCTGATCGGGCGATTCTTCACCATATGTACAGGACCCACTCAAAGGGAAACAAGGAAGTTCCGTCCGGACTCCTGTATTGCCACACCTTTTCCCCCTCCCGTCCAACCTACCAACTTTGTGAATTTTCAAAGTTCCCAACCCGCCTAACCCTCCTTTTCTTTCCGAACCCACGCCTTCCATCTCATCCGAGATATCACGGCCCATTCTTCCACCAAAGCCCCAAGCTCGTCACACACCACCCGTGTAAAACAGCCCAACAAAGCGTAGGTTTACTTGCGGTACCACATCCTCGTAATCTTGGTGTTCCTCATCTTCCTCTGGAGCTGGAAGATGCCGTACATGAGGGCCTCGCTGGTAGGCGGGCAGCCAGGGACGTAGACATCAACAGGCACGATGCGGTCGCAGCCGCGAACGACGCTGTAGCTGTAGTGGTAGTAGCCGCCACCGTTGGCGCACGAACCCATGCTGATGACCCAGCGGGGCTCGGGCATCTGATCGTAGACCTGGCGCAGGGCGGGGGCCATCTTGTTGGTGAGGGTTCCGGCGACAATCATGACGTCGGACTGGCGAGGGGAGGCACGGAAAATGATTCCCAGGCGATCCTGATCGTACCGTGGGGTGGAGAGGTGCATCATTTCGACGGCGCAGCATGCCAGACCGAAGGTCATGGGCCAGAGGGAAGACTGGCGGGCCCAGTTGGTAATGATGTCGAGGGTAGTGCTGTATACCAACGAACAGATGTCAGAATAGGCCCAGGGTGGGTATGTTATGTCGAGGGGGCAACGTACAGCGCATATTGAACCAGACCCTTGGTACCCTCCTGGCTGGGGAGGGGAACCTCCTTGCGCTCGCGCTTGGCGATTCCGTATCCGCCGTGAGGGAGGACGGCACCACCGTGAGGGCTAGCAGCGTCCTTGCGGGACGACGACGACATGGCGGCAGCGGCGCGGAAGGGAGCGAGTTGCAGCGTTGGTCGTGCTATAGTGTTCCCCCAATTGATTAGCAGCCAGTCCAGCCGTATGCATCCCCAAGTTTCAATCGCCAGTTGAGAAGCAACTCACCTCGCAACGCCAGCGAGGCGCCTGTCCTCGCGGAGGCAAGCATCTTGTTGTGTATCTGTGGTGCGTGTGAATTGTCTGGTTCTAACGCCAAACAGCAGCCTGGCGTTGGGAGGGTCGTAGAAAAATGAGTGGAGAGAGGTCAAAGTCGGAAAGTTCTTTCGGGAAAAATGTTAAAGGGCCCTCCCCCGCGAAAAGCAAGCTTCGCTGTCTAAGCTGTGATGGTCGTCGACGTTGATTGTCCGAGCGCTTTTCGCCGCTTGAAAGTGCGCAGGGGCCAGGTGCTGGGCTCTAAGCACAAACTGGCAGCCCATTATTGGTTGTTTGAACATGGGGAATGCCCCACAAATCACAACAAACTCGGATTTTCCCGACAATTTCTGTTTAAACTCGACGTCACAGACATTTTTCAACCCATGCCTCCAAGTCGCCCCTCCGAGATACCGAGCTTTTTGTCCTGTGGTGGTTGGGATCTCAAATTTGCCAGACGGATCTTGCTCCGGCTCCGCCGAATCAAGCAGGTGATTTGTACCAATACATGCTTCGATCAGGCAGAGGTTGAATGTGAAGCTATCACCAGTAAAAATTTAAGGGTAAGAAATGGTCTAAATAAGACTTGACCTTGATCGGTTTTATCCACCAAACAGCTGCATCTATGTACCACATAGATTGTATCCCCTAAAACGCCCAAGAAAATAACCAAAAAAAAAAAAAAAAAAAAAAAAAAAACACACCCGCTCTGACACTGTTGGATGTGTATCTGGCCACACACCATCGCCTGTAGATTAGGAACAAGACAAATGCAATACTAGTTGAACGCATGGCCAAAACCACTGATGATTACTTTCCAACTACAATTTGTATGCACCGCTGGTTTGGGGACCCTTCTGGTCAACAACCTTCTTGCCGTCCAGGCCAACAACCTCACCCTTGCGGTTGATAACCTTGACACCTCCCTTCTTCAGATCGTTCATGGTCTCGCGCTGGGCCTGTGCCTTCTTGTTCTCAGGCTTGCCCGCGTCAAGGCCACCCGCCTTGCGGATGCGCTCCTTCTCACGTCTGCGTCTCCGCTGCTTCTCCTCACGGCTCATCTCCTGCTTAGCCACTGGCAGACCGCTCTTAGCCACAACTTCACCCTTCTCGGCAGAGTCCTTGCCAGGAGCGTACACTTCCTGTGGCGCAATCATGCTCTCACCACCAGCAACACCCTGGGCGGTAGTGGGCTGAGCATCCTCCATAGCAACCGTGGCAACATCGGCCACAACAATGAGGGTAGGTGCAGCAGGCTTCGGCTTGTAGTGCCAGCTGCTGAGAGCATCAAGCTTGGCGCTAATCTCCTTCCACATCCGCTTAATCTCCTCTTCATCGTTCCGGAGCTTCTCGTCGGCCTGGCTGAGATAGGCATCGGGGTTCGCCTTCTTGACGTGCTCCTCCTCGTAGATCTCGGCAAGACTTTGCTTGCCCTTGGTATCCTCAACATCAACAAGACCGCGGCGGGCATTGTTGGGGTTACCTAGGGAATCCGGGCGCCGGCGGAGCACTTCATCAAACTCTTGGGCGAGAATGCGACGCTTGATGAGAGACTCGATGGTCTCAGAGACCTCTTCAGTGATGACAGGCACAGGTTTGCCAGCATGGTCAAATTCCAGGTCCTCCTCAAGCAGCGAATTAACAGGTCTGTCAATCGCCTTGGCTTCACCAGAAAGTGTCCAGGCGCGTTTGGCAACCAGTTCACCTTCGAGCTTTCTAATTTCCTCCGCAAGCTTGGCCTGCCTGCGTTCATGAGCCGAACGACGGGACTTGGGGTTTCCGGCTGATGCGTCTGAGAGAGCTTCCTCCTCGTCGGACCGATCGGACAGATCATCAAAAAGATCACGTCGGACATCGTTCTGTGCCCTCTCGATATCCTCCTCGTCTGGTTGAGTTGGTTTCTTAAAGTTGAAACCTTTTCTAGCATTGCCGGACTTCTTCTTCTTGGCTGGTGGTGCAAAGAAATCCTTGTAATAAATGTCGTTGGCAGTCAGATCCATACCGAAGTTATCAACATCGGCCAAATCGTTGTCGTTGTTGTCATCTTCTTCCTCGCCATCGCTTGTCTCTAATTCAGCAAGTTGTTGCTTACTCAATGCAGGGCCATCCTCTTCATCGTCGTCTTCGTCATCTTCATCATCCATGTCCATATCCGATTCCTCTTCGTCCTTTGATCCCTTCTTTCCCGACTTTTTCTTGAGAGCAAACGGATCCCCATGCCAGTCAACTGACTCATCATCGCTAAGGTTGTCGGTATTCGGGTCTGCGCGAGCATCCTGATTTTCGAACCACTGGGTTTGTTTGTTGAACTCGTCTATCGAGAAGAAGCCGTCGTTGAGACCGTGGATATCCTTGACAAACTCGTCCGCGGCATCGTCATCTCCGCCCTCCTCATCTTCTTCACCGCCCTCTTCCTCGCCTTCTACTTCATCATCCTCGTCCTCCCCTTCATCCTCATCGTCCTCATCAGCCTCCAGGTCAAGCATTTCCTCGTCGGATTCAGCAACACTAGCATCCTCATCATCTGAATCTTCCGTGTCCGCATCACTTCCTTCTTGTGATGAGGTCGCGCTGGCATCTTCATCATCTGAACCAACCTCAAAACCGTCCTCACCGAACTCCAATGCCTTAGAAGCATCGGCACTGTTGCCATCGTCCTGCTTGATCTGATTGTTTTCCTCGAGCTCTTCCAAAAGCTTGGTTGATTCCTCCAGTGTACTTGCAATAATCTTCTTGGCTTGCTGCCACACCTGGTCTGTTTCGAAGCCATCGATGTGCAATTTTCGGATCTTCAGAACTGCAGCTTGACTTTGGCCACCGTCTCGTTTGCGTTTCTTGTTGGCCTCACGGAGTCTGTGTTGCTGTTGGTCGCTGACTAAAGCGGCCAATGAATCGAGCGTCTCCTTCGCCAGCTGTAGTGATCCTGTCGGAAGCGAGCGCGGGGGTTGGAGGAAAACATGGCGTTTCGATGGCGAGGTTGAATCAACGAATTCGGCGACAGCCGAGCCTGGCCCGCCAGCTACACCGTTTGAGGACATATCGGGGGCGTTCGTTAATGTGTGGGATGTTGATGTGAGAGATGAAGTAATGCTGCCCGCGCCTGCCATGCTTAAAGTGATATTCTTGGCTTTTTTTGGTGGCTTCGTGACGCCCAAAGCTGAACCTTGGTGTCGCGAGGAAATTTTGGTGGTCCAAATCTCAAAAAAAATTCGGATGGATCAAGCCCCACCTTGAGCTGAGCAAGATTGACCAATCGAATTCAAGAATGGGAGCCGGTACAAGTACTTGTAAGGCTTGGGAGCAGAACATCGAAGCCCCACTGATCGTTGTGGTTTTGGTCCCCACATCAGGTCAAGTCAGTCAACTTTCTCGCAAGTCTGGGCATGAACCGATTCACCAAACTTGAAGAGGCTCTCAAATTCCTGCCTCACCACAACCCGCCTCCCCTTTTGATCTTGTTTCACAATTGCTTTATCATATCTAGCGGCTCTTATTTTAGGTAATTAAGGCTTATTTCGACTTTCACGAGTTTAATACTATTATGTTCTACTTGCCGTCGTCATCCCCCGTTTTCTCCAATGAGCCCCAACGAACGCAATTCAGATCTCACAGCAAGCGGTATAACACGATTCAAAAAAGGCCTCCCACTCACCTGGGCAATCCCAACCTTTCTACGGAATGTTCTATGACTCAAACGATGTCAGTCTCTGTGCATCTCTGCATTGGTCACAAGTCTAAGACAATTCAGGGTCCTATCGAAAAGGAGGGTTTGGATGACCTAGCAGCATTTGTTACACAGACCGCCTCGAACTTGACAAGACCACAACCACCTACCTTTTCGAGGTGACAGAGGGTATCACAAGTTGACGATCTTCTCCCTCAACGACAACCCCTTCGGCGTTAATCTCGTCTCAATTAGCAACATCCGGCAGTCTGAGTCCCAGTCTCTTCATCTGTCTGAGAGGGGTCAATGCATTCAGATTCCGTAGCGGTCTGCAGGACTTTGCATTCATGAGGGCACAACATATAGGGATCACCACGGCTAGCTACTGTATTCACACTAGTGTGTCTTACATGGAGCGGTACGACATTCAGGCCATCTCACCGAATGAGGGGAATGATCACGCGAAACGTTGCCACTTTTGCTTTAGCTCTTGCGTGCTACGGAATGCAATCGATCAGCCAAAGCACATCCGAAAACGCTCAAGGGGTTGGAGGACGTTGGAGCAAGGGCTGCAGGCCTCATTGTGCCGCCTTATGGTTATCCAGAAATTCATGAGATGCATCATCTCGACATCGGGCCGGACTTGGCATTGGCTATCCCAATGTATCAACTTTTGAGAGTCACGAGACACATCTGCATCCCCCGAATAAGTGGTGGGTTGCCGTCTAACACCAGGATCCATGGATACAGTTTATGCTGCGTATGTTTCCAAGAAGGCCTCAGTGGTCCGGGGTTTCCCACTCTTCCTTAGCGGCCCCGCCTTCCCGCAGCGGAAGGATCCACAACTTTCAGCCATTGAACAAGGGTCCTTATCATGAGACAAGACCCCCAACCCAAAGACCCGCACGGTAAGAATTGTTGTCATTTTGTGCTTGGACGAGATGACGGGAAGTTTGGAGGCCGACTTGTCCGACGCATTGAAACCTCACCTGGTGCCTCAAAGAGATCAGTCATTCATGGACCATACAGTACATGTAACCCCAAGAATCCCAAGACACTTTAGATTTAACAACTGGGCTGCCAGGGGCTTGGAATCATCATATCACCACAACCTGCGCCTCGGCAATAGTAGGTCCTGTGTTGCCGCGTATGTAGCCGTCACCGGAGACGGATGCTGCGTTGCTTCCCCGTTATTGTTGCCAGCAGCCTTTTTTCTGCACTTTCTCGTCAAACTCAACTCGGTCACTCCTCTCCGACGAGCCGATGTTACTGCAAGTAGGTGATGCTGTTGTCTGCCGCTGATCTGCAGCTCCTCGGAGGAGGTGGGGTTGGTATGCAAGGTCTCGAGAACCAGTAAGATGGACCAATTCACCCACGTGGTGAAGGCGCGGCACTCATCGTTGCATTCTCAATATCAGGACGTTTGGAGAGCGTTCCCACAACAAGACATCAAGTTCCAGCAATTGACCAACCAGAGGCAAGGAATCACCAAGTCACCAAGTCGGATGAACAACTTCTGTCGGAGGATGTTGCTTTGGTCGGGTATTACCTTGATGCTGTTTTTGCTGGAAACCAATGGATGCAGTTCGATACAGTCTCACAAGGGCCAATTGAGTTGTTCAGACCACCACCTTAAGGTAATCATTAGCAAACCAAATCGATTTCATATCCCGCCTTCACTCCCGTCTTCCCCGTGAGGCCGAACGGTGGAGGCGGACGAGAGGGTTGCCTGGAAGTAGAAGCCGTTAGTGTCGATCTTCAACTCCCGAGAGGCCGAGAGCGCTCCATTGGCCTCGTTTTCTCACGATCTCAATATCGTTAGGGCGGGCAGGTATCAAAGCGATCTTGGCCGCAGTTGAGAAGATCTCAATGATAAGCTTTTGCAAGGATCACCTTGTTGCTCAGGGGTGTGTGGAAGCGAGGAAACACCGGCGGGCACTGTGCCCAAACCCTGCTCTCGGTTCGTTTTAAAATCGGTTCTGCAAAAGTGCTGCAAGTGCTGCACGGGAAAATGGGCCGCAGCATGTGCCTGGCCGCCCATGCCAACCAGCCCGATAGTCTTTCGAAAAGACCCCACCAGAGTGCCCTTGCCTGGTATAATTCCACTATGTCACCAGGCCAAGCACCAAGCTTCTTTGTTCTTCGCCTCTCCGTTGGTTCCAAGTTTTCTGTTCGTCATTTTTCCAAAATCCATGTTGACTCGTCACTTGCTGCCGAGCTCATTTTATCAAGAAGGTTGAATTGCTTCTTCAAACTTTCAGTTTGCTGCGAAAAAATACCACACGGCGTCGATATCCTCCATTATCTTTTGCTGTCGCCCAGCCATTGACACACACCCAACAAACAAACAAACAAACACACACACACACGCACACCAACCGGATCAGCGCTGCCGACAATACCCGCGGTTTGGTTCCTGAAAAAGCAACACACACACGCACGCATAAACAAAAAACTGCTTCTGGGATGAAATACGGAGAGCAGTTCGAAAAGGAGTCTGTACCGCAATGGAACCTCCGTAGGTTTTTCTCCCCTTTCACAATAGCCAAATTAGCGGGCTCTAACCAATTCCGCACCGATAGATAACATCGATTACAATTCATTGAAACACCACATCAAGGCACACACAACCAGAGACCAAGCATCAGCGATCACCATTCCAGGCCACCAAGACACGGCTTTGAGCAAGTTTGAAGACGAGTTATACAAGGAATTATGCCGTCAACATGATCGGGTGGGTCTGTTTGTTTGCAGCAAGGCCGACGAGATCTCCCGACGCCTTCGTATGTCTTATCTGGGTCTCCCATTCCTGGGCTTCCCGCTTTCTCTTTGCTAATACCTTTGTTTCAGAATATTTGTCGCATCAGGTTCATCGTTTCATAGTTCGCTGTGCAGCCTCAGGACGAGAAGGGACGTCACTCAAGAGACAACGACGATTTGCCAAGTACGAGCAAGACCTGCTGCGATGTGGTGATGACATCCGGAATTTGCAACGGTTTGTCAATGCTCAGATTGTCGCATTCCGAAAAATATTGAAGAAGTATAGAAAATGGACTGGCTCGTCGAGTCTCGGTTCCCGATTTAGGGACAATGTTTTGTCGCATCCCAAAAGTTTCACAAGGCGCGATTTCTCCCAGCTCCAGTCTCAGTATGACGACTTGATGGAAACATTCCGGGCAGCATCTCCAGTCGACCTCGGTGGGCCCGTCTCCCCTCCGGCGGAGTCCAGGCACTCGCGCGACCAACTCTCACCGACAGATACCGTCGTTGCTCCAGAGCCACGACAGCAGCCAGTGACATATTGGAACGAGTACGACCATGGCAGTGAAGCGGGCGACAATGATCGCGATGCAGATAACGAATATGCGATATATATTGACCCGAATGAGGACCACAGCTTCCCAGGCATGAAGACTCTCGGCGCCCTCTTTGCCAATCCAGTCAAGAAAATCGGGGCGTGGATGTCGATTCGCTCCCGGGACTCGCCCGAGACATTGGAATCTTCGGAGCGTGGACATCTTCTCCCACCACCTGTCACCACCAACTCATCATCCCTCACTTCCTACGGTTCCGTCAGCTCTGCGCGGCCCTATTCGTCCGACCCACATAGCTACTTTACAATTCCGCCCGGCGCCCATGACAGAACTTCTCCTTTCTCATCGAGTCTTGCGAACACAGACACGGATGTGGAGGATGAGTCTGTCCGTCCCAGCAGGCGCGGGTCACATACAGGGTATGCCTCCTCGCTTGAGGAGTTCCCCTCGGGCTACCGCTCACATTACGCTGCACTTCCGAGCATCAACGACCAGCGCATCACACGGTACCGCGACACAACGCTTTTCCGAGGCACCTGGGGTTGTTATGCTGTTGCGTGCGTGCTAATGGGTATTTGCGCCGTTTTGATCTCGACCGGGAGGCACAAGAAGCGGCTCGAGGTGGATGCTGGGGTGACGTTGGGGATTATGACGTCTTTGGGGTTGGCTTGCGCGGCAATTTGTATGACAGGGTCGCGAGTGGAGAGGGTGTCTTGGCTTGGAAGGCTGGCTACGTGGGGGATGTTTGTGGGGGTTTGTGCGGTTAATGGCGTTTTGTTGGTGTTGGTGGTGGGGAACGGGGCGCTCTGATATTTGCTTTTTAGGCGCAGGGTCGTAATGACTTGATGTTTTCCTTTGTATGTGGCATATACAAGTACCTGGGCATGTTCTTTTGGCTTTGATTGGGTTGCAGGAGGTGGAGGAGTATGTGGTGGTCCTGCGCGAGCTGGGATCGGTTCGGCCATCAAGACCATGTACCAGAGATGGAGGACGAGTTGTAAAACAAATGATATCCAATTGGGGGCAGGAATCGGCGGATCACACGGACAGACAACAGGACCAGTGCTTTTCTTTACTAAGAGACTGTCAGCTGTGTTGGATATTTCTCTTATATTTACTCGAGGACATCCGGCATACATACCTAGCATGAAAGGGCGTGGGCATCGGAAATATCGGGAGCGAAAGCAGATAGAGTTTTTTTTTTTGGTGTTTTGTTTGTTTCTTTGTAGGAGTAGCATCATCTAGATAATCGACATCTTTCTCTTCAAAAACTGAAGTCTCATTTATCGAGTTTATTACAGTCAATCTTACCAAATCCTGAAGGCTTGCCAGCGCTTAGATGTCATCTTAACCATGGCGATCTCAGAGCGCAGTAATTGCTTCGGATGTCGAAATCCAGCCACTCAGCTCATGGGTCCTTGTCAGCCTAGCCCAGCCTGGGGCAGTCAGCCACACATCACGACAAGTTATTAAATGGGAAGGTGTGTTGTTTCTCTTTTTTTTCTTTTCTTTTTTTTCTTTTTTTTCTTTTTCGAAAAGCAAGAAAAAGGGTTGGCAGAATTCAAGGACCGCTTTCTTTCCTTCTGGAAATACCTACATACATATCCATACGCTACGTTCTAATATTTCAAATACTTCTGCTTTTCACCCTTACCAAGTCATTCCTTTTTTCGTGTGCCCATTCTTTTCTCAAGATTTTTAAACCATTATCTATACCCTTCCAGTTTTTGACTCTTTCACCATCTCAACTTTAACATGAAATCTAACTAAAAATAATACCACTCCGCATTCTCATCCAAAAATAAAATAAAAATATAAACAAACGCAACATATCATTATTAACTTCAATACAATTTAGCTTATCTAGTCAAAGCAACAACAGGAACAAACAAAAAACATGTCTACGAAAACAACAGATCCACCGCCATCGCGTCCCATGGTTCTTCTCGTCATATCGTTTACGCTATTACTGTGCCTGATAGCCGCATGTGCCGGCGCCCTCTGGCTCTTGGATTTCGGCAAGGGCCCCAACGCCGTTCAGTTGGCCGTTTTTGGGGTGCTTTTGCTTTCGGTTCTTTTTGCTGAGCTGCTTATTCTTGAGTGGTTGTTTCCCCGCAGCAAAAAGGCGAGAGCGGAACGATGCGAGCCCAGACAGGTAAGGAAGGGGGAGATGAAAGAGAAAGAAAATCAGAAGCAGAAGCGGAGAAAGGCAGCTGGACTTCTAACAGGGCGGTTTGAAGAAGCCGGAGGAGGGGTGGCGGTGGTGAGAGAGCCGGTTATTATCTCGGCGCCTATGTTTGGGACTGCGAATGGGAGGTTGGCGGGGAGTGTCTCGAAGGCGGGTGGGATTGGTATGTTTTTCCTTTTCTTTTTTTCTTCTTTGTTTTTTCCTTTTCTTTTTTCTCTTTTTGTTCTGCTCGGGGTTCATTCTGCTGTGTGGAACGTATGCACAAAAACTGATGGTTGACACAGGATTCATCGGAGGCGGGTTTTTGTTTTCTTCGGGGTCGGATCAACTTGCTGCTCTGGCTTCGGAATTATCAACCGCGCGTGAGGTGCTATCTGCGCCAGAGGGGAGTGATATACCCGTTGGGGCGGGGTTTATTTTGTGCCACGAGTCCGTTTCTCTCTTTGTGGAAAATGTGATTCCGGTTTTGAAGGAGAATAGGCCGGTAGCGGTGTGGTTATTTGCTCCACGGCCTGTGGATGTGGATTCTGGGTTGGTCAAAGAGATTGTTCAGGAGCTGAAGAGGGAAGGGTTTATGGTGTGGTTCCAGATCGGTACTGTTGCGAGCGCGAGGCGGGCATTGGAGGATGGGGTGGATGTTGTTGTTTGTCAGGGGGCTGATGCGGGCGGGCATGGGTTCGAGGGTGGAGCGGGAGTTGTTAGTTTGGTAGTGGAGGTTAGGAGGATGCTGGAGGGGGATGATAAAGGGAAGAAGGTAATGGTTGTTGCTGCCGGGGGTTTTGTTGAAGGTAATGGGGTGGTTGCTGGGTTGGCACTTGGTGAGTTCAAATTGAGAAATGAGAGGGTAAATTCTGATAACGGTCCAGGTGCTCAGGGTGTGGTCATGGGAACAAGGTTTTTGTTGGCCGAAGAGGCCGGAACGCCAGAGTTTAGGCAACAGTTGTTGATTGAGAGTAGGGATGGCGGGCCAGCTACTTTTAAGAGCTCGGCGATGGATGACATCCAAGGGACGGGGATTTGGCCGATGGTTTATGATGGGAGGGCGTTGAGGACTGAGTCGGTGAGGGATTATATCGGAGGTTTGCCGATGAAGAGGAATGTGGAGATCTTCAACAAGGCCAAGACGACGGGAGATACGTCGAGACTGATTACCTGGGCGTAGGTGTTGATCCGATACGTTTGTATGAGAGGCGTTAACTAACATGCTCTATAGTGGTACCGGCGTCGGCCTGCTCAGTAAGATCCAGCCAGCCGGAGAGATTGTTCAGGAGGTTCGAGCAGAGGCTATTTCGGGGTTGAAAAAGTTACGTTCATCGTATAATTAAACTCTAGAACGGTAGATGTCGTGACTCTATCAAAACAAACCAACGCTTGCTCCTTCTACGCTATGCCGAATCACAAATCCTCCTTTGCTTTCTCCTCTTTCTCCTCTTTCTCACCTCTTGCGTAGACCCTCCTTCCGCCAACCCATGTTTCCCCGACCTTCAACTTTCTGAGATTCTCCATATCTTGAACGCCTGTAATATCTTGATCCAAAACAACCCAATCAGCAAATGCACCCTCCTCAATGACACCAGCAGTGGTTCCGTAAAAGCCACCTCTGGCAGGAGCTCTCGTAAACCCATTCAGAGCCTGATCCAAGCTCAATGCCTCTTCGGTATGCCACCCCTTTTCATGCCCCGGGGGTCCAACACCTGTGTGTGGACTCCTCCTCGTCATGGCAGCGTAGATACCCTCAAATGGATTTGGCGGCTCCACTGGGAAATCGCTTCCCAAAATAGGATTGAGATCCAGTAGCGAACGCATCCTGTATGCCTCTGTCCTTGTCCTTTCCTCACCGAGACGCTTCTCAGCGTATGCCATATCAGACGTAGCATGAGTAGGCTGGATGGAGGGAATAATACCCAAAGCATGCATTCTCTCCTGGTCATCCGGATGGATAATCTGAGCATGCTCAATCCGGAACAGCCGCTCCTCCATGCACTCCTTCATAGGCTTGTCCCAAGGACAGAGTCCCCTCAACCCAGCCTCCAGAGCATCGATAGCATACCGGTTCGCCCTATCCCCGATAGCATGAATATTAACTTGATACCCAGCCTTCGACCACTGCCTGGCCAAGGTCGTAAGCGTAGACGCATTCACCAACAACGACCCCGAAGTCTCAGGCTTATCAGAGTACGGCAGTAACATCGCACTTCCCCAAGACCCCAACGCGCCATCAGCAAACAACTTGACGCTCCTCACCTTCAACATGCCGTCCTCTGTCTCAACCTTCTCCACCAATTCAGGACAGAACGTATTCCTCTCGGGACACTCATACATGGCATACACCCTCACCGACCACTCTTCCTTCCCAACCATCTCCTCATACATGCCCACATCCTCCGGCAACACACCAGCATCATGCATCCCCACCAACCCAGCCTTATTCAACTCCGCCATCGCGCTCTTCACCCATTCCCTCCTCCTCTCCCTCCCCGGCTTGTTCCACACGCCCATGACCAAATCCATCGCATTATCACAAAAGACTCCCATCCCTGGATCCCGCACAATCTCTCCACCTTCCACATCGTCCGGGATATCCCCTCCCAATAAATCCAACACCGCTTTTGACACCCAAGTACAATGCACATCAACCCGATCAAGCATCACGTACTTCCCCTTCAAATCCTCATCCCCTTCCAAAATCTCTGCAGTAGGCATACCACCCAACACGCCCTGATCCCATCCAACTCCTCTAATCCACTCATTCCTCGTTCCAACATCCGGATGCGTAGCCAAGTACTTCTTTATCCTTTCCCTCGCCTCCTCAAACGAGGTTGAACCAAACAGGTCAACAGAGTGTAAAAACTCTCCATACTGTATCAAATGTCCGTGACCGTCCCATAATCCTGGGATTGCATGTCCTCCTCCTCCTCCATGCTCCTCGGCATTAGAAGAGGAAAACACTTTTGTGAATTTCCCCGTTTTCGTATCGACCGTGAAACAGTTGGGCTTGCCGTGGCCCTCATAGTGAGGTACATACAGCGATTTGTAGCAGTACGTCTTCTCTGACGACTCGGAAGCGAACGAGAATACTCCAGGGAGGAGTGATAATGGATAAGTAGAACATGAGAAGTCGTCTGAGAGAATCTGAAAATGACAGAGCAGATACGCCACGCCGGCTGTTAGGAGTGCGAGGCGAAGACCCCACGCGAGGGTTGTTGATGCCATTTTTTTTTGGGGGGGGGGGGATAGGAGTTAAGGCGAGCTTCAAGAACTTGGACTCAAATCTGGAGTAGTGTATGCAGGAAAAAATCCGATATGTTATTTAGTACCCCAATCCAAGTGCGGAGACGGCGGCAACCGCAAATAAATGAATAATAATTAAAAAAAAAGCCGGGGCGGCCGTTGTCGGGCGGTTCGCTCGTCGCTTGATAAACAGATGAAAAAGGAAGCGGTCTCCGAAGTTCCACACTGCGCGGTGCAGCGGCCCGGACACCGGGGTTTGTCTGTATGCATAGGAACGGCCCGGGTGGAATATTCCTCGTCCTATATCGTTTTGAAACGTCGATCTACTGAGACTGGTTTTGTGAGATCTTTTTAATTTTCTACCAGAAAGATAAATCTCGATTACATATAATAACTGCCACTAATACTTCACTACCTGATCCAAAACTAATACACCACGCATATCATTCCTCCCTTACAAACAAATGTACCCAACCACCATCAGACAAAGACAATAACAATAAACTACCCAGCACAGCAACTGAAAAATAAATAAAACGAATGCATAAAGTCTCACTGATTCCACTCCATCGCCAGATCAAAATCCCCGTCCATCCAAATCAACATCCATCCATCATCACACCAATCTCAACTCACAACTCGCCACTTCTTTCCTGCCTCCTCCACCACCACCACACCATAGTTACGTACCTGGCAGACTGACCAAGCAAACTGAATGCCATCTATATACAGCTGCTCCCCCTCATGATCTAATGCGAGACCAACAAGGAGTCAAACTTGAACAAGTCAAACCAAACCAGCAAAAAAGGTGTCCTATAGAAAAACCCCGTATCCGAGTAGTGTTAGAGTTAAAATAAAAAAGAGCTCACAACAAAACAAAATCCATCACACGAGTGGTATGCATTCCCGTTCCCTTCCCTTCCCCTCAAACTCGATCCACGCACGCAAGCACTGCACGCATCCAATATCATCAACAACATTACTCCTGCCCGAAACCCATGGTCTCCTCCACCGCAATCGTCATCTTGTTCTGAAGCATCTCCAATGTCTTGTAAGGAGGGAGATCCAGACGGTTGAAGCTGGAAGAAATAATCGATTAGCAAACACAGCCAAGCTACAACGACCCAAAAAAAAAAAAGAACTCACCAAGTATGCGCCTTGGGCAGATTGGTAATATCACCCGCCTTCTCAATCGTGAAGCGTCTCGGGCCGTCACTTCCCTGCAAGTCCTTGAACCCGTTGACAGGGATACGCGAAGTACCAGTAGTAAACTGCAACAAACGCGACTTTTGCTCTCCATCCCACGACCGTACTGTTTCCCAGAAGAACTTGATGACCTCATCGCTCTCGGTGTAACCGCGGTAATCGGTGTGCTTCTTCCAATCGTCCACATCGATCTCGGCAATACCACCAATGAGCAGCTCAAGCTCACGCTCGTCAAACACGTTGATGAGATCCTGAGGAATCAACTCGTGAAAGCCCTCCTTGAACGCCTGGAACTGATCCGCAATGCGCTTCTCGATCCTCCACTTGACCATCAGATCAACATACTCCTTCTTGTTCTCGTTGGTGACTTCAATGTTGCGACCGTTTGGCTTAAGATCCTCCACACACATGACGCCAAACCGCTCGTCTTCAGTAGAGAACGTCTGCTCAAGCATGGCATCTGAAATGTCATTCTCCAAAATCCACTGCAGCGAGCGGTGGAAGTCGGCATCCACACCCTCCATATCGGCCAAGACGACCGACTTGCCTAGCATCATCTTGTAAAGAGCACCGATGAAGAAGGCGTCCAAAAAGCGGCGATGGAAGATTGCCAGACCAACAACACGCCCAATAAACTTGAAGTAATTAAGATGCTCAGGGTTGATGCCCGAGTGGGGGTTGATTTGCAAGGTGTAGTTGTCGTGCGCCGAATACTCGAACAGGCAGTAGAAGGGGTTGAACATTTCGTGCGAGAGCAAGAAAAAGAACTCTCTTGAGAGACCACCATAATCCAGACCATCTTCACCGTCGAATTTGATCATTAACCGCTTCTTCAGATCAGTCGCCGATTGCCGTGAGATCTCGGCAAACGAATCCTCGAAAATGTGTGATCTTCTGACTTTGATATGGCACTGTCCAGAAAGGATGCGCATGGCGGGCTGAGACCTAAAGTAAATGAGCTTCCTCCTGAAATCACGCTTGTACTGTGGCACATTTTGGTCGAGCGAAGACGGGAGTCGAGGATCGTCCCAGGTGGTCGTCTTGGTGTTGTGGTCGACAAAGTACACACGAGCTGTGTTAGTGAGCCGCATCTCCCACCCGCTAGGTAGGGGTCCAAGTTGTGAAACTGGTTGTTGCTGAATAGTACCGCTGGCATTATTCTGTCCTCCGTACATCCTAATATATTGCTGGCGTCGTGGGTCCACCCAAGTGGTTGTGCGAGTGTTGTGATCGACAAAGTAGGGCCTGCCTTCGGGTGTCCATCTCTGCTCCCAGCCAGGAGGCAACTCACCGCTGCCCTGGGTTGTGGTCCCAGTGTGCATCATTGTGGCAGCGTTAGCCTGCTGCGTTGCGGCGGCCTGTGCTTGCAGCGTCGGCGAGTTCGCGCCAGTTCGATCTTCGGGGAGCGTCCGGTTCTGATGTCTCTGGCGCTCAACTTGGGTATTCGCCTCGGCGACACGATTTTCAGCAGCCCCTGACGCACCGGTTGGTCGCGTCCAGCTCGTCGTCCGCGTGTTGTGGTCGACATAGTAGGTTCTACCCAAGTTATCCTCACGGCGTTCCCAGCCTGCTGGAAGCCGTCCAAATTGATCCTCGAAGGGGCTTAGGTTGCTATTGTTTTGCCGGTTCTGGGTCTGCGCTGTGCCGTTTGTGGGAGCCGGAGCAGCGCTCGCTGCGGGATTCGGCGATGCCACACTGGCTGGGCGATGAGGGAGCGTCATCAGCTGGCCTGGCGCAGCTGGAGCACCATTAGGGCCTGACATTGCTGAGTTCGGCCTTTCAGAAGCTCGATCACCGTTGGAAGTAGTCGAAGTTTGTGGAGTAAGCAGTGCAGGTCTGCCGGATGCAGGCGCGGATGGTTGTGGTTGTTGCTGTTGTGATGAACCACGGGGAGGGTTTGATAGGTTAGTTGAGAGATTTATGATGAGCTTTCCGTGTACCACAAGGTTATCGGTGGACTTCTTGAGGTCCCGCGTGAGCATCTGGTCTTGATTACATCATTGAGGTTAGCAGATGAAAGAAATGGTAGGGGGACGACATGGTTTGTTGTCTTTAGCCATCCATACCATCAGAGTCCGGGCTGAGTTCGATCACATCACCAACGCGGATATTGATGACTCCCAGAAAACCTTGGTCCTTTTTCTTAAACTTCTTCTGGTCGAATACCTGGATGGCGAGAATGGTGTCCTCCGTCACTCGGCTGCTTCATGTTAGTCTCCGCTAGGCCACCGAAAGGTGTACAGATTGTCACCTACAAGTCGAAAACCTCGTTCCAGTATGGGTTCAGTGTCCTCTTAGAGACCTGCGTCGTCTTGGTCTGTTCGCCATTGGCGGTTGCTACCGCAAAGGGGTCGGGAAACCCTGGAATTCAAGATCAGTACTTGAGAACGCGGTGGCACAGCAGAGACCCAACACGAAATAACATACTGAAGACATCCCGCTTGTATAGCCCATCGGCCGCGATGACTGTAAAGTTTAGTTAGTTAATTGATCGGAGGCGATCGCGAGATGGAGGATTGTTTACTTGTGACACGAAGATTGGGTTGGCTATTTCAGTCTGTTAGCCACAATTGTTCTGGCGGCAATGCAGCGATTTTTCGCAGACTGGGAAGACATGAACTTACGCTGGAAGCCCTGCATTCATCCGGCTGCTGCTCATGATTGCGGGCAGGGGATGTCAACCTCGCACACGACACTCGTCTTGTCCTGTCCTTCTTCTTTTTCTTTTCCGTCAACCAGAACCAAGGCCGCGACGGCGGCTGGTGGGGAATGCTGTCGGCAGATACAGGATAGGCTGGAGGGCGGATGTCACGAACAACAGCGATAGGGCGGCGTCGTCGGGCGACGTCGGGCGATGAGAAGAAGCTGGAATTCGTCGATGGTCAAGGTTGCCAGGGTGGACGGACGCGCGACACTAGGGAATACCAGGACACCCAGGGGATGAAGCAGCAAAGCACGTTGATAGATGCACGATCCCGGGAGGCGGGCAGACAAGGCGAAACCAAAACGAACGGCGAGCGCAGCTGGACCGTCGAGGGGTTGAAAGTGGTGAGGCTGTGCTGTTGTGTTTCCCGGGCCCCCCGCTTTGGGATTTGGGGCCTCTCGTTCGTTCGTTGGAGCGATTCTCGGCGGCGGGCGGCTAGTAGCGACGCAAGACGCAGATGTTCTTTTTTTTTTTCTTTTCCTTTTTGCAAGTGGCGGGTAAGATGGGCAGGACGTCGAGGTAGCAGCAGGTATGGAGGAAAGCCCAGAGTCGGGATCCAGTTGCAGTAAGTGGGAGTTGCGGTGTTTGTGTCAAGCCAGAGTTAACTCTATTCTGTATGCTGGAAAAGATGCTGGACAGTGACTGGACACTGCCACGGCACACACACGCAGGCTTACCACGCTGAGAAGGTACTTCCATCAATCCTAGCTAGCGGCTTTGGAGGGGTGAGGGGGTATCCTGTGTGGCGCTCCCGTCTCCAGAGTCTCAGGTGGGCTTGTTTTCTTCGCACGGAGCACCCACCGCTGGCGGGGCTTGCATGGAACTGGGAGCATCCCAGGATGGAAGGTGTCCCAGCGGTTAATGGCCCTGGCCTAACATAACATCGTCGAACTTGATACCAAGCAGACGGTACTTGGTAACTGATAAGACCAAGAATTTACACTTTTCCCAGGTCCGATCTGGCCAATACCGGCCCGGAAAATCGCGTATAACTGCTCATCAGTCATCGTCATCATCACAGTGGCGTTGGATACGCGGACACTATGGACCTGGGACCAAGTACATCCGGATATACTGGAAGAGTGCTGCCTATAGTGCGAAGACGTTTCATGACACGGTGGAGCAAACCGTCAGTACGTGTATAATCGCCAAAGAGTTGGGATCTCTTCTGGGACATCATCTTTTGAAAGTCCAGTCAATAATGTTGTAAGTTGTTCTTTGACAGAAATTTATACAAGATCGTAACAGAACGCATCTGCGCTATAGGCCCCAGATGAAATGAGAAGCATGTTGTAAAATCTGATCAGAGCCCTCCATTTCACCATGGTCTAGGCATCGCAATCAGCTGTTCCTATCGTCACACGTTGGTTCGGCAGACGGCGAAATAGACTTGGCTCCCCTGCCCTAGCTGAGGATTGCATGCATGCCGATCGGATATCTGCTACGAAAAGCATGAAAATGCAAAATGCTGGGCCATCACTTTACGTGGTCTAAGCATCTGAGGGGCAAAGCACAACATTTGCAAATGGTAATGGCGGTGTATCCGTGTGGGATGTTGCTTGTTGCAGTTATAGATATCCCACCCAAAAATACGACTCTTTTATAGGCCATGACTGAATTACCGAGAATGAACATGGAAAACCAGAATATGCTGTGCTGACCTTTCCTTCCTATCTTTTTAGCCCACCCTCTTGACGCCTTGCCTTGCCTTACCGACAACAAAAAAAAAAACGATTAAGCAAATTTTATCCCCAATATTAGCAAATAATTACCCTATTTCCGGCTCTTTATACCATACACCTCGGAAGGCTTTTATTCTTTTGTGTCTCTTCGAATCGAGCATATAATCTGCGCCCACCCAAGTTGCTGTCGTGATCCTAATACGGAGCGAACCCTCTGCCCCTGCCACGGTAGCCCCCGCGGTAGCTGCCCCTGAACGGTCCTCCACCACGACCACCAAAGAAACCACGGCCGCCGCCACGGAAACCTCCTCTGCCACGTCCTCTAGTCATGCCAGGCAGATTTGTGCGCTTTGGCTCGACCTTGATGTTTCGGCCCTTGAAGACGCTGTCGTTAAGAACTAGTGCCTGGGCGACAAGATTCGGCTCGCTGAACTCGACATAGGCATATCTGTTGACAGGGCAGCCGTTAGCAAACTGAACCGTGACTGCAGCCCATGAACCTCTTGCTCAACATACCCCTTTGGCTGGCCGGTAAACTTGTCCAGCAGAATGGTGACGCGGTTGATAGAACCGCAGCTCTGGAAGTGAGCCTGCAGCTCCTCGGGGGAAGTGGAATAGTCGACGTTTCCAACAAAGATACTCCTGTTGTCGACGTCCTCCTTGTTATCTGACAGGTCATGCTGGGCCTGGTCAAGCGAAGCCTGCATTTCCCTGAGCTTTGCTGCCTCGGCCTCCATTTCGGCGACACGGCGCTTCATGGCTGAAATCTCCTCCTGATAGCATTCCATCCGTCAGTTCCTTTTCTTTTTCTTTTCTATTTTTAATTTGTCCAATCGCAAGACACCCGTCTGGAAAACGTCGGCAGGTTTTGGAAAGGTCGAGGGGACTGGCGTACCTCATCGTTAACATCGTCGCCTTCGAGCTGCTCGTTGTCCCTCGTATCCTCATGAGGCTTCTCCTCGGGCTTTGGCGAACTCATTGTGATCTGTGATTATGTTGTTTTTGGTTGAACAAGGTAAAAAAAGAGAGTCTAGAGCTGCGGTCAAATGAACATTTTGGTCAGCAAAGGTGTCGGCGGGGCTGAGTGTCGCAAGGCGGCGCAAGGCGGGAAAGATGAGCATGCAGACACCCTGACGCGCATCGCGACTGCGATGCTCCGAAAGTACTGCACAGCATACAGGGGGGTGATTGGGCACTCGTGAAAAGAAAGATCTATATCTAAGCCAAGGCAATACTTACAGATCCAAAACAACACTTCCTGACCGAGCAGTCAAATCAACGGGTTCTCCCCAAGAAACAGTCGTTTGATTGGTGATGGAGAAAAAAGTTGGAGAGGTCAAGCTTGAGCAAAGAGAGTTGTCGGCTGTATGGTTTCCATTTGCCAAGCCAAGGCTTTGGGCAACCATAAAACAAACCGGCGAAACATCTGCAGGCTCCATAATGGCTGAAATATAGGGTTAGGGTTAAACTCAATCTTCTTGATCGAAGATATCCATAGTTGTGGACAAGCTTTCAAGGGTATTTACCCAATCTCAAGAACTCTCAGAGGAGAAATATTAATTAGGTAGCTATGTATATCTCAGAAACTCAAGCATCGTAGAGCGTCTGTTTAGGGAACAAGTAGGTGGACGGACTTGGGCATTTTTCTCTCCAAAGCCTCAAAACGGTGCCTGTGCGGTGCATATATACTCTTTATATGTAGGTAGGTTCTAGTTTGCTCCGTTTGTTTTTACAACATCCGATGTGCTGCTTGTTGAGCTGGAAGTGGCTGTCATGTGAGCTACCTCTCGCATTCGCAGCACAGGCTGGCGTGCATAATACTTGAAACCAATCAACATCCATTGCCCTACCTGCTCGACACCAATCATTGATTGCCAGACCAGCCGCTGCAGATAAAAACCCCATTCCACACTCTGTGACTTCCCGCCCCTCTTCCGTCTTCTTCAACACATAAGCTCCATCGACACCATGGCTGTTGTTATCCCTCCGGCTACCCGAGACGGTTGGTCGTTCTCGGGCAACGATTTTTACGTCGAGGTTAGCAACCATAATCGCCATCGCCGTGCAACTGTGCCGGAGCTGAAGGCCATATACGATGGCGTTGACACCAGCAAGGATCGCCCTGCCCACTGGTACGAAGCCCAACTCATGCACTATGGCCTCCCGCCCTCCAAGAATAAGGGTACGGCAAAGATGCGACTTTTCGATGCTGTCAACAAAAGTAACCTGAGCGTACCCGCCAATATCGCCAAGGTGGAATCCGAGCTGAAGAAGGAATGGACTAAGCGCGACCGAGAGGTCAAGCAGGCCCTGAAGAAGCATTCAACCGCAGGGCCCGCTAAGAAGTCCACGAAGCGCAAAGCCGACGACGCCCAGGTCAATGTCGGAACCAATCTTCAGGTCAACGTCTCGCTTTCCATTGGCCCTCAAGGAAATGTGCAGATCGCCGGCACCTCCCCGACAGGTCCTGCTACGAAGAAGGCGAAAACGGTCAAAAAGGCTTCAAGCGTGAAGCCTGCTAACTCGAAAAACGCGCCACCAAAGTCCAAAGTCTCAGCGACCAAAGATGACAATCCAAAAACTCCTTCAAAGCCGCGAGCGAAAACCGCCGCATCCAAGGTTACGGCACCAGCCACGAAAACGAAAGCCATTACTTCGAAACCTTCGAAATCCAAGCACAAGGCTGCTCCAACTCCAAAGCCTGCCACAACGAAGATCGCTCGACGCCTTCAGACAGCTCGACGCGGTGGTCGGGGTTCGCGAGGTCTTGATTCCGCCTCACCTCGCCGACCCAACAGCGGTAACAACAATCCTCCAGAGTACGGCAAGACTCCATCGCACTGGGACTCATACGATGACCCTCCCCCGCCGTATCCGGGTTCCCCCTCGAATCAGAATGACTACTCCGGTGAGAATTCGGGCAAGTCTATTGATCGAAGCTCCGCAGATGACGATTCTGACCGAAATTTGGATGGCCATTCTGAACGGTACTCGAACGGTTACTCTGACAGCAACATGAATCGCTACTCAGACCGTTATTCTGACGGGGTCTCGGATACCCAATCTGTTAACCAATCAGACGATGATTCCAACCGTGACTCAGGGGGTTCCTCCGCTCACAACTCTCCCAGTCTTTCTGAGCAGGCCTACGAGGATGACTATTACCACCGTCGGCGCGACGATTACTCCTGGCCTGCCTTTCAAATTTAGCTCCTCAACGGCCGCTATCGGCTCCAGAGCGACGGCCCGCGCGGAGACGACTCAGCCATCATATTCACCCTCGATGAAAATGTTGTCTGGGCCAGTTTCGAGATTGGTCCCTTGTCTGGTGTCCTCCGCCTGAACCAGCGACCCAATCAGTCTTCTCGCGACCGTCTGTACTTCAAGTGGCGCGGCGAGGATATCCAAGGCGGTGAGCACTTTGAGCCAGATGATGACGGTTTTGTTCGATTCCTAGGTGACGGCCGAATCCAAGGGGAGATTGGGTTTTATGGAACCATGTTGGAATTTGAGGGCACTCGCGTTCCCGGTCAGGGGATGCGCAGCGAGATAAGCGGCGCTCAGATGAGAGAGATATGGGGGAGTTACAACTAACGGATACAATCGTGGGGGTTTTTGACATGATATATCATCGGATGGGGGGTATTGCCATAACAGGGTCTTGAATGGCTGTTGGCATGGAAGAAGGGACCAGAGAGAGATGAATAATGTTTTCTTTCTCATGGGTAGTTTCTGCACTATTGTCACAAATCTATGTATCCATCCTCAAAATAGTCATGTGTGCTTGTCAACTCGAGTAATCTCACTTGTTGTCTCCTTGTGCCCTCTGTATAGGTATACAACCCTAACCCCACCCCTATTGCTTCCCAAGCCCCTGATTTACCCATGAATGCGACTGCCTGAAAGACCCAGCCACAGTGGGTTTCAGCTCTCAGTTTCAGCCACCGTTTGGGCGTCAGCTTGTCAATGCTGCCCCGCAACCACGCAAGCCAACCCCGCCATGGGTCGTCCATGTGCACAATTACAGGGAAGAGCTACCTACGTGGACTCCATCCAAGCTCCCAACTTGCCGGGACAACCAAACCCGCCACCGATATAAGTCTAAACACGCCTACCACCCGCGAGTCCTCGATTCAAACCCTAACCTTTGTTTCCCTGAATCTGGTACACAAATCATACAACTGCAACATGTCGATCGAGATCGATACCATCCTAGCTGCAGCCCCCGCCACGACGCGGGGCCAGCCAACCCAACTCTCGGTCGACGCCAAAGGAGAGCGGATAGCCTACGCAGTACGTTATGTTCTGTCTCTCACACCGCCAGAACGCTCCTAACCCGTCTTCAACCACAAAAACAGTCTGGCAAATCCATCTTCGTCCGCTCCATCGATAACCCTTCCATCACCAAGCAATACACAGGCCACACTACCACTACTACGGCTGCCAAGTTCTCACCGTCAGGCTTCTACATCGCTTCGGGTGACGTCTCAGGCAAGGTCCGCGTCTGGGACTCGATCGAAGCAGTCAACACCAAGGGCGAGTACTCCATCATCTCGGGGCGCATCACAGACCTAGCATGGGATGGTGACAGCCAGCGCGTCATTGCTGTTGGTGATGGACGGGAGCGTTTCGGTCACTGCTTCACTGCCGACAGTGGTAACAGCGTCGGTGAGGTCAGCGGTCACAGCAAGGTGGTTAATGCGGTTGCGATCAGGCAGCAACGCCCACTGCGCGCTGCGACTGTGTCTGATGATGGTACCATGTGCTTTTTGCATGGTGCGCCATTCAAGTTCAACAGCAAGGCTGCGGGGTTACATAAAGGGTTCGTGATGGGTACAGCATTCAGTCCTGATGGAGCTTTACTTGTGACTGTGGGCGCAGACAGGAGGATTCAGTTGTATGATGGCAAGACAGGCGAGCCAACCAAGCAGATCGGCGAGGGAGTGCACACCGGCAGTATCTTTGCTGTTAGCTGGGCTAAGGACTCCAGACAGTTCGTGACGGCAAGTGCGGACCAAACGGTGCGGGTGTGGGATGCCGAGTCTGGCGACAACGTTCAGACCTGGCGCATTGGTGAGGAGGGCAGTGTCAGTGTGGATAACCAGCAAGTTGGTGTTGTCTGGCCGCATGGAAGAAGCGACGGTTTGATTATCAGCTTGAGTTTGAGTGGTGATCTCAACTACCTTGTGGAGGGCAGCGATAAGCCAACCAAGGTTGTTCAGGGGCACAACAAGAGCGTTACAGCTCTCGGGGCAGGGTCGGATGGCAAGGGCACGACGCTTACGACTGGCAGTTTTGACGGCAAGGTGCTGAGCTGGAACGTCGCAACGGGCGTTGGTAGCGTGGTAGAAGGCCAGGCACACTCCAACCAGGTTACGCAGTTCGCTTCGGGTGCAGGCAAGGTTTACAGTGTAGGCTGGGATGACACCCTCCGAACGGTCCAGGAGTCAACCAACAACTTTCTTGGCAGTTCGATAAGGCTCGATTCGCAACCAAAGGGCATCGCCACCGCAGCCCAAGGTAACAATGTCGTTGTTGCGCTTGATGGCAAACTTGCTATTTATTCCGGGGATAAACTAGCCGACGAGCTAAGCATCAACTACACGCCCACCGCACTAGCAGCTTCCGGGTCATTTGTTGCAGTCGGAGCGGATAATAGTACCGTGAAGGTTTATATCGTTGATGGTGGCAAGCTCTCTACCACGGACACGGTTTTGACCAGCTCGACTGCTCAGATTTCGATTTTGTCATTCTCCCCTGATGGCGAACACCTCGCCGCTGGCAATTCGTCCGGCAAGATTGTGGTATACAAGACGGGCAGCTCGTGGAGTGTTGCTACGGACCGGTGGTCTGCACATACTGCGAGGGTCCTGGCTATCGCATGGAACCAGGCCGGCACACACGCTGCGTCAGGTGGGTTGGATACCAACGTTCATGTTTGGAGCTTGGCAAAGCCTGGCAGCAGAGTGAAAGCGTCCAATGCGCACAAGGATGGTGTGTATGGTGTTGCGTGGGTGGACGGAGACAAGAAAGTGGCTAGCACAGGAGGTGATGCTGCTGTCAAGATATGGGGAGTGAAGAGCCTTCAATGAATATGAGAGGATGGGGAGAGTAACGGTGTCGTCGTGTTGTAGCAAGCAAGCAAGGAGTTGTTGTCGAATGGAAAAGATCATGATGCTGAGTTGATAGGTAATTCCTTCGGACGGGGTTAGGGTAGGGTTAGGGGTTGGCACCGGACCTATTTGTGCAGCCTGCATTTTGCGACTAGGTAGCTGCCAAAAAGAGAGAGACCTCTGTGCGCTATCATCTGATGAAATGGTTTCCATAACGTGTCATTACTCGCTTCATTAATATTTGTTTTAGACCTGCTGTCGACCTCAGCGTTGCTCCTTTTCGCTGTAAGTCAAACTGTGTGGCGGTGCAAAAACCCAATTGAACGGAATTGTGGCTCGTGCTTTTTTTCGGGAGCTTGGGTCAAACTCCAATTTTTTGGCAACACCACCTTCCGGCCGGCCGCAGTGGGAAGCAAACCCCCCAGTAAAACCAACTCACCACCCACCCCTCCCGATCCGAGCTCCTCCTCTCGGGAGAGATGGCTTCCGCTGCCAATGCCCTCCGGCTGTGTCTCCGGACCGCCAGCAGCAGCCAGACGACACAATCTTTGCGCCTACCAAATGCTGTCCCAGCGGCATCCGTTATTGTGCGCTCCTTTTCGACCACGCCGGTACAATGCGGCAAAACTTATGTGGATAGGCTGAGGAAGAGGAGGAAGAAGCAGGAGCACGACCACCCGGAAGTCGAGTTCGAGTATGAGCAGTCATTCACCAACCCTGGCGAATATTTCGACTACATCGCCCGCGAGAGTCAGAAGGAGAGGACAAAGATATCGAAGGAGGAGGTCCGCATGGCCGAGTCTATGAAGGGCGACTGGGATGCGCTGCCCAATGAACAGAAAACCGAGTTTATTCAGCGCAGAAAAACGATTGCCGGGTTGGCTGCCGATTTGCGGAGACCGGTCAAAGCGAAGAAAAACAGCTTTTGGAACGAGGAGGAGCAGGACCCCGACTATATCACTGATGAGATCGGCGAGGATGATTTTGAGGAGGATGATATTATGGCTATGGGTCACGGCAAGCTTGAGGAGCACCGCGAGTTCAGAGAGTATGCGCGGATTGCTGTTTGGGAGATGCCTTTGCTTGCGCGTAAGTTTGGATCCGTGCTTTCGTGGGGTTGCAGAGTGACTGATTTGCTGTCGGGAAAACAGAGTTTGCCAAGGAGTTCAAGCCGCCTGCTGAAGACGAGCCTCTCCGATTCAGATATACGTCGTACATGGGCGAGTTCCACCCCGCCGACCGAAAGGTCGTGGTCGAGTTCTGCCCTACGGATATCCAGGGGCTTACTCAGGTCCAGCGGGATAAGCTGATAAAGCTTTCTGGCTCGAGATACAACCCTGAGACGAAAACTGTCAAGATGAGCTGCGAGAGATACGAGCATCAGGCTCAGAACAAGCGGTACCTTGGTGATCTGGTCAAGAAGATGATTGCTGCGGCAAAGGTAAGATTGGTCTTGAAGCTGTGTCTCCCTATAAATGTCTGGACTTCGCTAACATGAATCTTTCAAGGATCCCACCGACACATTCGCTGACATCCCATTGGATACCCGGCATCACAAATTCACCGTCAAGCCTAAGTACCCCAAGGAATGGTACCTGACCCCGGAGCGCAAGGCACAGCTCGAGGCCGAGCGGATGGAGATGATGCGTCTTGATGAGATCAAGAGGCTGAACGGCGCTTTGGTCGACGGCGTGCTCGCAATCGAGGCAGCAAAGGCTGCTGAGTCTGCGGAGGCGGAAGCCGTTTTGGTTCCCAGGGGCAAGGTCCGTCGATGAAATCAGATAAAAAAAAATCTTGGATGTTGAAAGGGCTGGAAACCTGAGAATCTCCCGAGCCACTTGATTGGCATCGGGTGAAACAAGGGAGGGCGGGTTTGGCCGTAAATATGGCAGAGTCCCTCGGCCGTTGTATTATGAGCTTATTAAATGTATATCACCATGTATAAAGAGCCAGAGAGCTTTACTAATCAGCTCCTGTGTCATGGATTTTTGGTATAGGAAAAGGTGGTGTTCTGGTTGATCAATCGCTTTTGCTTTTTGGATTGAAGAGAGATAGGGCACCATAATGATTCCAAATATTGCTCCTCACACAGGGCGCTGAAATTGCAGTTTAGGAATAACTTCAACATCGCTAGTCAACACAGCTGACGTCAATGCCGTCCTCACTCGCTCGAGCTGAATTAAAGCCGAGATGCGGGGCTCCTCAAAACACAATCCCCCAAGCAAGGACAACTCCACTTCTGATACCTACTGATCCACAAATGTCTGAATAATTCGGATCTCGGAATTAGAAAGACGTTTCAGAAAGAAAGCAGCATGTCTTGGAATAAAATAATCCACATTTTTCTCATCTGATAGGGGCTGTCAAATGAAAGATTTCTCATCCATTCTAGAACAAAGAACCTCGGCATCCTGGTCGTGTGCAGTGTGGGGAAGTGCGTGGCTGCAGACCCAGGTTCGGGCCCAAAGAACCCCTGCAATTTCTGTGTTGCTGTTCCCGTCATCCCATCTTCTTCAGTGACGATCGATCCCTTCCCCGTGTGGCATTTGTCAAAACGGTTTGAAAGGTCTCGCAGCGGAGTGGCTTTGACATCTATCGTATCCGTTGGTGTAACATTACCATATTCTTCATATTCCCATGTTTGGAGGTCGGAAATGTTTCGAGCAACCCAGTAGGTGAGTAGGTACGTTTTCTGTAGTGATGAGAACAGCCCAGTGCAACGCTACATTTTCGAATGCCCCAGGAACAGACCCAACAACGGCTGGATGGGGGCGATGTTAGCGAGTTCCTTAGCGAACATGGGAGGGGTGGCGCCTCTGGGCGGGCCTGTGCCTCGGTCCATATCCTGGTTCTGGGTTTTATTTGATGCTGCATTTGTTCGGTCCTGCATTTCGTTCTGGATAAAGACTCCACATTGCGACGATCGGAATACCTACTTGTGATCAGTGATTCACTAAAAAGCTCGTTGTCCTCCACTGTCGCGACGTGAAGCTTTTTTTCTCCCCCTTCATTTTGCACTCGCCCACAGATCGGTATAACCCCGCCAAAGTGTCCCGGTTGAATCCTTTTATCACAAGCAAAGAAATGGCTGCCGTGAACATCCCAGCATTCCAGGCCACGGCCTTGGAGGCTATTCCCAAGCTCGCCAGCAGCGCCCGCGGCCATTTCCGCACACACAAGACCAAGAAGCTCCAATGGCGTATGGTTCAGCTGCGCAAGCTGTACTGGGCCCTCGAGGACTACAAACCCCAGCTTGTGGCTGCTCTCGCCAGCGATTTGCGCAAGTCAGAATTCGAGGCTTTGCTCACCGAGGTTGATTGGGTCAAGAAGGACTGCTTGTGGATGTTGGATCACCTCGAGAAGTTCGTCAAGGACGACAAGTTGGACTCGTCGGCCGTCCCCATGACGTTCTCTCTCATGAACTTCCGTATCCGCAAGGAGCCCATCGGCACTGTTCTCATCATCGGCCCTTACAACTACCCTATCCAGCTCCTCCTGTGCCCGCTGGTCGGTGCCATCGCCGCCGGCTGCACTGCTGTTCTCAAGCCCTCCGAGCTGACTCCCGCTTGCGCCATGGTCGTCAAGGAGATGATTGAGAAGCGCATGGATTCCGGATCTTTCTCTGTTGTCAACGGTGCCATTCCCGAGACGAACGCCCTCATGAATGAGAAGTGGGACAAGGTCTTCTTCACTGGTAGCGCCCAGGTCGGCACCATCATTGCGAAGAAGGCCGCCGAGACACTCACTCCTGTTGTCCTCGAGCTCGGCGGAAAGAACCCCGCATTCATCACCAAGAACTGCAAGAACTTGGCTATTGCCGCAAGGAGATTGCTCTGGGGCAAGACTCAGAACAACGGCCAGGTCTGCATGTCGCAGAACTATGTTTTGATCGACAAGTCTCTCGTCCAAACCTTCATCGAGTTCCTCAAGATCGCCTACAAGGACATGTTCCCCGAAGGCGCCAAGGCCAGCAAGGATATCTCCCGCATCGTCAACAAGAGGCATTTCCAGCGCATCAAGAAGATGCTGGACGATACCAAGGGCAAGATCGTTATGGGTGGTGAGGTGGACGAGGACGAGCTCTACATTGAGCCTACTGCCGTGTTGGTTGACTCGGTCAACGATTCCATGATGGAGGAGGAGTCTTTCGGTCCCGTTTTCGCCATCTACCCGGTAAACACCTTGGATGAGGCGCTCAACCTTGCCAACCTTGTCCATCGTACTCCCTTGTCTCTTTATACTTTCGGTAACAAGGCCGAGAATGAGAGAGGTACGTTTCAAAACTACATCCCGAGATTTTGAGCAATAAGTAAACTAACAAGCGCCTTTAGTCCTCAATGAAATGACCTCTGGTGGCGCGACTATCAACGACTCATTCTTCCACGGCTCGGTTAACACCGTCCCATTCGGCGGCGTCGGTGACAGCGGTTGGGGTGCTTACCGCGGCAAGGCCAGCTTCGACACTTTCACTCACTTTCGCACCATCGCCGAGACCCCATCGTGGGCCGAGAAGCTGATCCGCGTGCGCTACATGCCTTATGACTTCAAGGCTCTCAACCTTCTCAACAGACTTACCGGCAAGACCCCCAACTTTGACCGCAGCGGCAAGGTGGTCAAGGGCTTCAAGTATTGGATTTCGCTCATCTTTGGGCTGGGCGGCAAGAGCGCCAAAGGTGCGTTCTTGAGGTGGCTTGTTGTTGCGCTGGCTCATTATATCTACACCCAACGGAGATAAAGGCGGGCCTGGTTTTGTTTTATGATTTGCTTTGGGTTATGAACTTGGAGTTTTTGATGTTTTGCTGCTTTGCTTCCCCTCCCTTTGTTTTTGATACCTAAAGATATATGCCTTTGCATGTCTGGTTGTTTGTTTGGATCGTTTTCTAATGTGTATGCTATTGGCTTGATATAGGAGAAGACGACGAATAATGAAGAAACCTGAAACGAATTTATTATCTACGTTTCATCTGCGCGACCCCGGAACTTATCTCAACGTAGCAATGTCGACAACCTTCGTAAACTCACTACTCGGCCAAGCAGCTAGCCGAGACTGCTGGAAGAAGGGTGGTATTCGAAATGGAGATGATTCGGGAGTGGTAGAAGGGCATATAACATTCTTGTAAAATCATTTGTAAAGGATTATTTCTTTAATAGGTCAAAAAGGGATCAGGGGGAAAGGTCGGGTCTACGGCTCTTGGGTAAGATAGCAGGTTCATCATCCATATATAGTCTGTAATAATAGTCACCAACACCCTCTTCTGGGAGGGAAAGCAATTAATCAGGATGGCCTTGATCAATCAACTCTTGTGCTCTTTTATGTTCCTATCATAACATTGCAAAACCCAACACATAAACCAGCTCATTTCCCAGTAAGAGCGGCAGCCAGCAACTCACCCCTTTCACCACCAAGGTAAATATCATCCGGTCCATCCCAATTGCCCATGGCCATATCAACGGCTTCATGATACCCCCTATTAACCATTTCCTCATCAACCCTCAATCCATTCTCCACAAGAGCAGTGATGACTCCCCTGAGCCTAGCGATCTCCCTCATCGTCTCCGTGCCAACAGGGTCGTTCTGGCTGGAGTACATAGTCGCACTAACATTCTCCTCCATGTTGGTAATCCCCGCTGCTGTCTTCCCTTCCAACTCGGCAGGAGTCTCAACATGCTTGCTGATCCAGACGTAACCATTGACTCCAAGCGCGACATCAATCTGCCCAGCCCCATTCGCACCGTCCATCGTCCAGACCTGTCTTCTACTCCTGACAACTCCGCCGCCGCCTCCCATGCCGCTCACTGCTACGAATACACCATTGCGCAGTTTGCCGTACTTCAATGAGCGGGTGTGAAGCACCGCTCCGCCATCCTGAAAGAGCTGCTGGACTTCAGCTACCAGTAAATCACCCTCGGCGAAAAAGGTGCGGATTTGGAGTTCATCTGTTTCTGTGCGTTTGCGCAAAATGCCGCCGGGCAAGTTGATTGCGGAAAGTGGGAGGGCAGCGAGCTGGGTGGAGCCGACGTCTACTCGCCATCGTTTGGCTTGAACTTCGACTATGCGGCCTACCACTAGGTCGCCTACTTCGGGTGTGTAGCGGGCGCGCAGGGGGCGGACGGAGATGAGCTTGTTGGTGCGGGTTATGGTGCCTGCTAGGGAGGAGGTGATGTCTGTTGTTGAGGTCGGGACGTAGGTGCCGTGGCCGCGCATCCACTGGGCGTCGGAGGTTATGACTTCGCCTGGGGTTACGATGCCGACGTCGTGGAGTGATGAGGAGGTGAATGTTTTGGAGGGTTTGGAGGGAAGTCCGAGGTCGACGCCGCCTATGGATGTGTCGGAGTCTGAGTCGGAGTCGGGGCCAATTTCGCTGATGCCTGAAGAGAGGGGCCGAGGGGGTTTTGGATGGTAGATGGTGATGGGCATTTTGAGTGTGTGAGTGTGTGAGTGTGTGTGGTGGTGGTGGTGAGTTGTGAAGGTGATAATGAAGAAAAAAAATGTGATGAAAACAATTGAGGCTTCTTGAGTCGTTATGAAGAGAATTCGCAGGTTAGAGTATAATCTTTGAAAGTCTTCAAAATAGTCGTCTGGAGTATTTGTGTGGTTCAACATGAGTGAGTGAAAGTTCATCGAGGTTCTCACCTTCTCAGATTCTCTATTTTTGAGTTTTGTCCAATCATAATTCAGATGCAGTTCACCGTGGTCCGTAATTTTTGACCGGAGCTTTGCTTCCCCACTACCGAGAGCTTTCCGTCGCGATTCGCGCTGCGGGGACCTAACGGAAATGCCCCACCCCCGGGATTCATTCTCCGTTTCCATCCCACTTCCATTATTAGCTGCAGGTCCATTAGCATTTGGGAGCTTCCATTATTGCATGACCTCAGGTCCCCTGTTATGCGCGGGCTGTTCTTTCTTGTCCCGCTCTAAGCCCGCCTTCCCCAATTCAATTCGTTTTTTGGGGGATCATTTGACTCCTGAAGGAATTTCTTCCCTTGTCTGATGAGGCGGCCTACTTGATCGCCCCTCCAGCTTCGGCACTGGCTGGTCGCTGGCGAACACATCGACGACGACGGCGACGACGACGACGACGACGGCGACAATCGATAATCGTAGCGATTGCGACACTCAGTTATGACTCTGCACCGCAGCCCCTGTCGCGTGCTCGCATTGAGCCGTCGTTCTTGTTCATCGGCCTTGGCGAACAGCTTCCCCTCAGCCCCGGCGACTACAACACCACAGCTTCGAAATGCGTCATCGTCCGCCAGCAATGGCAATGGGCGGCCAAAGACGGCCATTTTCTTTCCGGGTCCGCTGCACTCTTGATTCTGCGGCGCATTGAAGCTAACTAACCAAGATGTTGTCGGAACAGGCCAGGGCGTCCAGAAGGTTGGCATGCTCACCCCCTGGGCAGAAGCCTTTCCCGCGACTGCGAAGCCGATTATCGAAGAGATCGACCATATTGTAGGGCACAAGCTATCCGATATCATCCAAGAGGGGCCCCCAAAGATACTCAACCTGACGCCCAACGCACAGCCGGCGATCATGGCGACGTCGATTATGATTCTACGAATCCTTGAAAAGGAGTTCAACTTCAAGGCGTCGGAGCGAGCCGATTTTACTCTGGGCCATTCCCTCGGCGAATTCGCGGCATTAGTCTCGGGAGGGTATTTCGCGTTTGAGGACGGTCTTTACATGGTGCAAAAGCGAGCAGATGCCTTTCTCAACGCAACAAGGAGCGCCGAGGAAGAATACGGTGGGGAGTACGGTATGGTGGCCATAGTGAGCGAGCCAGGATATCTTCAACCTTTAATTGACGCTATCGACGACTTTACGGGATATGGAAGCACAGGGTCCAAGTCGGAAAGCGCCGAGAACAAATCGCCAATCGACCAGGTCCTCATCGCCAACGTCAACAGTAAGAACCAAATCGTATTGAGCGGCAATATTGAGCGGATAAAAACTCTGGTTGCGCATGTCAGGCAGTTTCTCGGGCATGATCCGAGGGCGGTGCGGTTGAAGAGCGACAGCCCGTTCCACAGCCCTATAATGAAGCCGGCCGTGGGGGTGCTGCAACAAATCCTCGCCGGGAAGAGTCGAGTAAAGGGGAGGGAACGCGAAGGTATTGTTACGTGGCCGGGGAAGGTACCGTGCGTCAGCAATCTCACAGCCAGGCCGTTTGAAAGCAAAGAAGATCTGAAGGACTTGTTGGCCAGACAGGCTGTTGAGACTGTGCAGTGGTGGGACAGCATAAAATATCTTGACCAGGAAGAAAAGGTTAGGAGGTGGGTTGGCATCGGACCCGGAAAGGTTGGACGCAACCTGGTTGGAAAGGAGGTGGGCATGAGGGGCAAGGACACAGTAAAAGGCGGCGGAGTGTGGGCTATTACCGATCCGAGTGAGATTGAGGAGGTTCTACGGGGCTTAGAAGAGACCGAGAATCTTTTTGATGAAGATGCAGAGTAGCAAAGGGGTTGGCTGGGCTTGGAAAGATAAATTATCACATCCATACGTGTTATCATACTGGTTGGTTTATCTCCACAAGAGGATGTTTGTTATTCAACAGCGAGTGCCGTTGGCCTGGCGTTATGCGTTACTGTCTGTTTTAGGACGCTGTGTATTATAGATACCTAGGATATTATATTGTAATGATGGACTGTGAAGGGGTATTTACACACGAATGAAGAAACCTTGAAGTTCTCTCGTCACTGTCTTGCTGATATGTGATAAGAGTCCAATGACATGCACACACTTGTATGTCTGTGTGTCCATTCCTTTAAAACGGCGACCCACCACGCCGGTACTACCCCTGTAACTGTGGGGGGCCACAGGGAGCTTTGACCGCTAAGTGACATGCATCACCCTTCCCGCTGTGGACATCCCGTCCTCTACCTTATCCAACCATCAACTCGTATCTCTCCTGAGCTGCTTCAACACTCTTTACTACCTACCTGAACACATCTCCGTACCCTACAGTTTCAGTTCCACCTGTTTTGGACACCCATGGCGACGGCACTCCCTTCGATCGCCTGCCTAGGCGTGATTGGACGCAATGTTGGTCGCCCCAACACCGTAACCGTTTGTGCTCTCCAAGTGCTAACTCTCAAGCTACAGAACAATCCCCTCCACGTCGCTATCTTCCCCTCCCACGATCAAGTAACCAACACATTCCGCCCAGTCCGCACACCCTTACAATTCTCCCTCCTCCTATCATCTACCCTCGACGTGTTCGAACTCCGCGCCCGCCAACACGCAGCAGCAGGCACAGGGTTAACAGGCGATTTTGGTTTGTTGCATGCAGTCGATGAGCGATTAGCTGCTTACGGGTTCGAGACGAACACGGGAGTAAGGTTCGTGGTTGTGGTGGATATGAGAGGGAAGCCAGCGAAGGGAGGCGGTCCTACGGCAGGAGGAGGGACAGGGAATGGACTAAGGGAAGGGGAGATGCGGCCTGTGTTCAAAGCGATGCAGGCTGCGTACGTGAGGTTGATGCAGAACCCGTTTTATGACCCTGATGAGCATACCCCCGGCGGTGGGGGGCCGGGGAAGAAGATTACGAGTAGGAAGTTTGAGGAGGAGATTAGGCGGATTGGGGAGGGATGGACGGCTGGGGTTACGAGTTTGTGATTTGTGAAATGGAAAGGCGTCTTGGGTGTTGGGCGTACCGGCGTATTGGGGCAGAGAACAACATAAAAAGCGATTTTAGTACGAAGTCGATAATTCTACCTATTTGGAATTCCTCAAACTAAACGCCTCAAACGTCACCCCTTTCGCCTTCTCCCAACCCTCACCCTCCGTCCTAGCGACGGAAGCCCATCCCCTAATCAACGCGCGCCAGTAGCAAGTCTCCGCAGCAGGACTGAAATACCCCCCTCCGACAAAAAGTTCTCTTTGACGCCTCGCGATCCCTTCGGCAATTTTGGGGTGCTCCTCTAGCCACTTGACCGTCGCGCCCAGATCTGACCAATCCTTGTTGACAAACACCATATTCGCCTCTTCAGGCTTATATCGCACTGGCCACGCGAGACTGATCATTTTGCTCGGTTCCCACTTTTTGGTTTCCTCGCCCAGATCCAAAGTATTCGCAAACAACGGCCTCACCATATGCGTCAAATGCTGCATCCATAACATGGGAGGCGTCATCACCACAGACTTGCACATTTGCAAGAACTGGAATCTCCCGCTGTACGTTACTCCCTCGGTGTGGATTATGTACTTGTACCGACAAAACTCCTCAATAGGCAAGGCGTTGGTGGCGTTGGTCTTGCCCTTTCCTTCGCCTGTGGCAGAACCGGTCCATTCAAGCTTTTGGACGTCCGCCCATGGTTGGTTTTTGGTTTCTTGTAAGAGGTTTTGGCGCAGGCGAGGGGAGTGGACGCTGTTGTACCAGTACGTGCCGCGCCAGACTGCTTTGGGGATTTTGGTGTGCCAGGAGTTGGTGTAGGATGATTCGAGGGCTGTGATTGCTGAGGCGGCGCGGGACATGGAGCCTATGAAGGGGAGGTTCCATGCCCAAAAGGAGAAATGGGGCATGAGGAAAGATCGGGAATTCTTTTGGGAAGGGGAAGTTTGTTTGGAGAAGGGAAAGATGGAGCTTCGGGAGTAGGCCCATGCTGTTCCGAAAGGTTGGTCTTGGAAGTTGAGGGTGAAAATTGTGTCTGGGAGGGGGGAGGGGGAGGTGAGGATTGCGCGGTGGAGTTGGTGGAGGGATGCGTCTCGGGACTGGGATGGGTTAGTATTTGGTGAATGGGGGATTGATTGCTGGTGGGTTGAGGGGGCAGCCTTACGTTTAGCATCTCTTGAGAGAGGTCTGATGGGCGTTGAGTGTGGATTATCTCGATCTGTGCGGTGATTGAATGTCAATATCAGTCTCATGGGAATCCTGGGAAAGTAAACAAACGGACCCGTCCATTCTTGATTCTTCCTTGCAAGGGACCTAGATCGCCAGTCTGCTTCACGACGAAGGGTCCCCGGGCCACGACGTCGTCGATCTCCTTGGTCAGTCCGGGAAAGGCAGCATTGCATTGTTGTTCGTCAAGAGACAAGTTGTCAAGCAACTCGAGTGTCAAAGTTGGTCTCAGTCGAGAATATGAAGGTAACGGCGTTCTCAAAGTGAAAATCAGGCAGTAAGAAACCAAGCATAGCCCGACGATGAGAGTGGCTTGTCTCAAGCGCCAGCTCTGCCGGGGCTTCAACAGGGCCGTTCTCTTATGGCCCATCGAGGCAGGATCACCAACCACCTGGTGGTTGGGCTGACCAGTTGACACATTAAATTTGCACGATGAGCGAGTGGTGTGTAGATGGGTGAGGAAAGATGCCATGAGACGATTAGGTGACTGGGAAAAATCACCAGTACCTGTCCTCAGTCTACGTAGTTTCAGTTTGCGACTTTGCCTACATATGCCTAGGTACAGGAGTGTATGCGAATATATTGAAGTACATACAACCAGCCCCGCAATAATACCGGAATCCGGAACACCAGATGATCTATAAACGAATGCGCCGAGCCCTCTTGGTTTTGCGGGGTGCTCCACGAATCCCAACAACGTTGGATACCAGGTTTCACGAACCACGGCGGGACTCGCTCCGGGGGTTCGCATTAATCAGCTCACTTCCTGATCTGGTTGCGAGGGAGGGGAGTAAGATTCCCATTGGGGGATTGGATTGCCGGCAAAACCGGCAGTTTACAGCGGTACTGGAAGGGTCCCATTAGACATTTCAATGTGATCGATCGAGATGCGAGAGTATGATGTGTCGGAAGAAACGGTAGGTAAAGTAAATGTAACGTCGTTTCCCCCAGAAGTTAGACCACCAATCGTCTTACATACTCTGATATATTGCTCCCGCTGTTTGCGGACAAGAAGCGAGCGATCTTTGCCGTCCCGGGTTTCCTGGTTCGCCCGTGATACCAAGCTTTTGAACACGGCACACAGAGGATTGAAGTACGGTCGCGAACCGCAAGACACAGGGGCGAGTAAACAGGAGGATTCACTTGTGGTATTCGTCTTGTCAGAATAGTTCTGAAAAATTCATACATAGAGGGAAGTAAGTTGTCAAGTATGCCATTTGACTTCCTATAAGATGGGTGTACCTAGGGTAATGCTCTGGGATATTACCGAAAACCCAGCTAAAACTCCTATCCCAGCTTCTAAAACTTGAATGGATTTTTCGTCCCAGCTTTGGAAGCCTGAATGAATTTCTTGTCCTCATATTTCTGCTGCTGATCAGTCTTCAACTCCGAGAGCTTAAGTCTCTCTAATCCAGCCGGTTCCTCGAGTTCAATCGACTCGCCCATAGTTATTTCACTTGAATGGGGTTGTGACTGGTGCGCAGAAAGAGGAGGAGATGCCTTGGAACTCTCCCAATGCCGCGCCTCTTTGGCCAGGGGCTGCCACCACTCGCCTGTCCTCGAATGCCATTGCGCACTACAAAGCTCCCACAGTCGGCTGGTGGCTCGCTTGTATGCGAAGCGCTCGTCTTCTCCTGTAAACGCCCCGGCCTTGTTGAAGTCAACCTTGACATCCTGTTCCTTTCCGAAATCCGAGTCCTGGTCCGGGTCGTACTTTGAGTTTGGTGATGCTTCGGCATAGGTGGAGATATTGGGGCGGAAGGGCGCCATTTGGTCCTGGTAAACTTCTGCAATGGTTTCTGAGTATGTGGCATCTGTCACTTCTCCCGTCGTACTAGATGAAGATGTTTCTTCTGCAGATGCTAAGTGTCTTCTCATCTCGGGGAAGAACAAATCATCGGGCCCGGCTTCGGCCCGGATGATCAGCTTGCATTTTGATTCGTAGAGGGCGTCAAGCAATGTAATGAACCGTCGCGCTTCATTCTTTGTTGCGAGTGTAAGGACGGGTACTTTATCAATGATGAATGTATGGTAATTCGAGGCTAGGGTGATGTAGTCAGCTGGCCCGAATGAGCTGACCAGCTCCTCAAAGTTCCAGTGAGATACACCACTTCGCTGCCGCGGGACTAACACCTTTCTCCCATAAACTATTAGGGAAGCTGGCTGCCAGTCGCGTATTCGTGAGTGGATTTCTGTCCAGCGTTCCTCCTCTTTCGATGGCAGGAAATACATAAACGGTTGTTGAACACCATCATTCGCTTGTTCTGAAGCCATCTCAGCATCACCGGCAGGCATCGAACCCGATAATACCGAGATATGTAAAGGCCCTGGAGGGCTTTCTGGCTCTGAGGAAGGGATTGCTGCACGTGAGTCACCGGCATGTGTCTCCCTCCTCCTCCAATCGCGAGTTCCCTCCATGTGCCAGAAATCGCAACGAGCCTTGAGAACTTCAAGAAAGGCAGCAAAGTCGCTTGTTTGTCCAAACAACTCGCCATACCGGCCCTTGCTGAATCCCAGTACTCTCTCCACCAAACCGCCAGTGGGGGACGGAGAGTAGTATCCGCCCGTCGCTTTTTCGAGCTCTTCAGGCATTCTGTTTGACGACGCAATGAGAACGCCCCCCAGCTGGAAGAAGGCAATGAAAAGGTTGTTCATGATTTTGCTCGCAGCTTTGTCTGGGAGCTGAAATTCGTCCAAAAACAAAATGGGAGACTGCTCCATCATTTCTTTTGCCAGCCAGAGAAGTGAGTACTCTGCATGTGCTTCGTTGGGACAGGATTTCCGAAATTCCTCAAGTCTGGAAAATGCGTACAGCATAAACGTATTGTAATGCCATCGCCTTTTTCGGGTTGTAGGTAAGCCCTCGGATAGGAGATCAATAAGCATTGACTTGCCTGTTCCTACCTCCCCTGAAAGGAACAGCCCCTGAGGTGAGTTCACATGTAGGGCGGCCTGATGACTCGTCAGGACTCTAGCGAGTGCGAGGCTATCCCGAGCCTCATTTGTCTGAAAGAATCGGGCAAAGAGCGGGTTTCGTCGGATGGGATGAGTCGGAGAAGCAAGTTCCTTTTCATCGTCCGTTTTCGCTGGCTCGACAATTTTCGCAATTTGCTGAAGCCTGGCTCGGTATTCGGTGGCTGGTGTGTAATCCTTCAATCTCAAATATAGCTTTCGCAAATGATAAGCCAGACGATACTGCGCTGCATCAGGGTGGTAGACACCGGTGGCTACCAGTGAGGTGTACTTGATAAAGGGGTCAGTTATTGTGACCGATGTCGCAACCCGATTCATGGCGGTCTTGGAAAACGGGGAAGGCGGAGGATATTCGACCAGAAAAGAAACATAAAAGGAGCCTTTGTTAAGACAGAATATTAGAGTATTTGAAACATCAATGTTTGTTAGTTAAGCTGTCGCTAGTGTAAATGGTGATGGTGGTGTGCTTGAATCGTTGTGATGATGTCACCTGCCAAAAGCTTTTTTGTCCCTTTTCACCTTCCCCGCTTGTTAGGATCCTAGGAATGGTTTTGCCAGCGTGTAATGTAAATTTCATCCGATGGTAAATATACTTGATGATGATGATGGTGGTGATGATGTGAGAAACTAAGTGTATGAACCTCGACTCAGATATGGTGTAAAATACAATATCTCTTTGGTACAGTAATTACTTTTTATGGAGAAAAGGGCTGCGATCCAGCTGAGTTATGGAATGTTCCATGGACATGTTCAGTGGCGGTCTGTGCGCCCTCCCTGTTAAAGGTGCACCAGGTGTAAGTGGGAACAGTGAATAAGACAGTGTGCACAGGTAGTTCTTCGAAGCATTCGAATTTCTAGATACCTATGGAACCTTCCCGCTTTGGGGCTTTGGGGTTTTGCACACCTCTCTCCAAGTTATAATGGCTTTATCAAGACATGACTGCTCTGAAGCTGACAATGGTTCTTCGACATTCAATTGCGATTCCTCTCCAACCAGAAAGAGCATGCACTGTGCCCATACTGTTCCTAGCTCCTTGAAATGCTGCTCAATCGGTCTTAGCGCGGAGAAGCCGCTGGGGCTTGGCTCCACGCTTCTCAGCTTGCCAGCCAGTTGCGGCTCAGGAATTTTTGACCAAAGTCAACAGAGTCCAATGGTTGAAGGCTTCGTCACTCATGCTCCTGCCCGTCACTCAACCAAACGAACTGCTGCATTTTCCGTCGCCCTTCAATTCTACCCACCCTACGTCTCCATTTTCCAACACGCGGTCGCATCCATTTATTTTTAATTAGCCTTTCGAGCATCTCTTGCAGCAGCCGATGCTCTGAGCGACCGACCGGGACCCCCATTCAGAAAACCGGCTTCGCGAGGGCGCGCATCATCTTCTCGGAATCGAGCTTTCGAGTCGCATCACATCGACCGCGAAAATGTTTTCGCCCACTCTCCAAGAGGGCGGCCCCGCCAAGGGCACGCGAAGCAGTCGTCGTCGCCAGCGACCCGTTAGCAACGAGCATTCGGTACATCAACCCAAGGCAAAGCGCCAGCGGGTGCCATTGACCGAAACTAGTATTGCGAATCCCGATGCCCAACCTGACATGTTCGAGGTCAAATCGGACAAGCTAGACCTGACCGTGGCTAAGCGCGACGGAATTGAGAATGTCGCCGTTAGCGCGCCGCGCAAGGAACTGAGCGTCCGATCCAAGAAGCCCAAGGCCGGCGAGAGGATAAGTAAAGGAGATGGAAGCGTTGTCTTGGTATGTTGACGTGCAGATCATTCAATCCTTCGTTTTACATGAGCCTCGCCAACTAACTTTACGGCATCATTATCCAGACAACCAACAATGCGTACACAGTGAGCAAGCTACCAGCGCTGCCGGATAGGCTCCGAGCAGACGCGCAGAGTAAGACCGATCTCGTTGCGCCTCTCCAAGATGGATTATACAATGGATCAGAAGTACTAAAATGCCCAACAGACCGGCAACAGGGCGCGATATATTCATCAAGCGGCTATGCGCTGACACTCACCCATACCCATGCCTTCGTATGGCCTTACACGGCGACCATCGCTTCTCCCGAAACGTTTACCTTCTCCCTCCCCTATCCTTCCAAGAATCTCACCGACCCCCTCCCACTGGGCTCTTTAGTTCCCCCATCCGCATCCTCTGACGAGCCGGGTCTCGTGGTAATCATGCCTGTCAGTGGAAAGATCGCCTACTGGGAGTCCATCTCGAGCGCCACGACCCTCGACTTTATCCGACAGCAACGGTCCGGAGTGGAGGAGACGATATCGGGAATGTTTTCAGGAGAATATGTCATTCAGATTGTCAACGCCGAGTCTGCGGGCTTTATCCTAGTCTTCAGTACCGGACGGTTAGCATACATGAGCGTGCGGGATGCACATGGACGGCCAGGGATCTCGGTGGAATTCCTTCGCAACGGTTTAAGCAGCAACGCGCTGGGATTCTTCGGCAGTATCCGCAACGCTTTCAGCTCATCTGCCTTTCGACAAGAAATTGCTGCCGCAAGGGCTAGCTACGGTTCCAAGGTTGGAGAGCGGGTGATAGTGGCGGCCACCTCCAGGGGCAGAATATCTTCCTGGAAGATTCATCGTGGTGGCCAGCACGAATTGCTGGCTGATGCTGATATACGAAGCGACTTGATCGAAGCAGTACAGGAAGCCGACGATGTTACCAGACAGTTCGCACCCGAGACTTTTGAGGTTCTCGATTTCACATTTGTCCCCCGTGGCCTTGAGGAGAAGTACGTCAGGGTGAGCCGGCTCAGCAAAGCCCTGACACAAAGCAGCGACGTCTTGCAACACGGTTTGCTTCTTGTCTCTATGTCCGATCGGCGCCAATCTCGATATGCAGTTGTCGAGGTTGTAATCACCCCGGATGGCCCCGAAGTCGATACAGTTCGACCATTGACTTCATACACCACGTTGTCTCGGCCCGGAATTCCAGAGAAACCTCGCATTTACCTCCCACGACCCGGCCTTGTCGCTTTTATTGTCTTTGATAGAGCAGTGGTTTTAGCTTCAATGGTTGCGCCTCCCGAGTCACCCGATGCGCAATTACAGGACGACGCTCATATCCTCCCAGCAAGCTTCGAAGATGTGATTGATTTCCGAGATGAGGATACACTGCAGGTTGTTGGATCCGGAATCGAGGAGCCAAGCAGCATCCAAGGGCATGGTTTAGGACAGGATGAGCAACGGATCACTCGACACCGAACGAAGAATCCTGGAGTAGTGCTGCTTCTGCAGGGGGTGGGGACAGTTAGGGTTGCAGTGACAGAGGTTGATCGGTTCGCGACTGACGCACCGCCAAAAGTCACTGCGAAGAGCAAGTTGGAGCAAGCCGTATTCTTTGGTGTCAAGGGCGACAATCCATTGGTCTTCCAGGGTAAAAGAGACCTGCCCTTTTCTAGCCAAGAGGTCGGGAATGCGGCCATTGAGGTCAGCAACGAAATTGTTAGCTCAAAGACGCCTTTCATCGCGACTCTCCCGGCATCTCTTGAGAATAACCTCAAGAGCCGGGTCAGCTATTTGGAGGGACTTATTCTTTACCTCAAGACCCTCAAAGTCGATCTGGATGAGCGTACACGCTGGATCCTACTCTACAACGCCGAGAAGATGGCTGTTGCCACGTGGGTGTGGCAGCGACACGAACAATTCTTGGCGGATCGTCCAAAGGGCGAGAAAAAGACACTCATCTCAGAAATCGTGACCTACATAAACGAAAATCAAAAGACGGGACTTAACACGGCCGTCGGAGAGGTGGATCCTGTTCGGCATTGGTTTATTCACGACGTGTGGAGGTTCGACATTTTCCTAGCATGGGCTTATCAGATCATCAAGTACGCCTATGCTGAACGCCTGACAGACGAGGCAGGCATCACCCGCTTGGCCTGGGAAGCTGTCACGGTCAAGAATGGTGCTCTTTCCCAGGCGCGTCAATTCCGCTCTACCAGGGCAAGGGAGTATGGAGTCGACCCAACAAAGGTACCAGGTGGCAATGGCATTCCTGAGCCTTGGACTGCTACCCAGCTCATTCTGCACAATTCCAGGCGTCTGATCGAGTTCTGCTACAAGTGGTTCGAAACAAACCAGCCTGACTCCAAGGACACCAACCAGGTCACCGCTAATCTCCTCAGTCAGATCCGGGAGTTACTCCCCTCTCTGACCAATCAATATCTGACGGGGCTGCTTGACCAGTCTGACTGGGCTGCGCAGAGCGACGATCCTGCTTCTCAAGAACGTGCTAGGACATATAAGCAGGGTTACGAGGAGGAAGTTTACGCCAAAATCCTCAAGTTGAAAGACTTTGGCCTTTGGGAAGAGGCGATCGAGCTTGCCAAGGAGTACAGTTCATTTGATGCCCTCGCAGAGTTGGTGGTTCAGCAGATTCTCTCTATGGAGCAATCCGCACAGGAGGGTGTTACGCCTGGCAGCACCATTCAGGAGACCCTCGCCCTTGCCGATGTCAAGAAGCAGCGCATGGGCAGACTGTTTGAGGAGTATGAGGAGAAATTTGCCTTCCGTGCCTATGAGGTCTTGCTTGAAAACAGTGGGGTCCAGGCTGTGTTGGATTTCCCATACGACAAGAAGGGCTATGCGACCAAGTTCCTCCGCACCAAGCCTGAGCTTGCCAAGATCTCGTGGATCAACGACGTTCAGCGAGAGAAGGATATCGATCACGCGGCTGAGACACTCTTGAACCTTGGCCTTACCCGAGAACAGCAGGTCTGGAACAAGAAGATTGAGCTGAGCTTGGGCAAGCTGGCTCTGATGGCTGAGGGAGCTGAGCAGTCTGCGAACGGCGATAACCCTGGCAGCGCTGCTTCAGAGAGCTGGGCCAAGAACGGTGCCAATCTTGAAAAGATTGACCAAGAGTTGGAGCTGATTAAGATCCAAGACTCCCTCTACAACCAGATTCTGCCTACCGTTCAACAAGGGGTTGATGAGTCAGCTGAGCTCGAGCTGGCCCTTAAGGAGCATGCCATCTTGATACCTAAGAGGCAAAAGGCTCTTCACCAACTCTTCGAGGATGGCCTGTCGCAATTGCTCAAGCACGAGGCGCTGCATCCCGCGACTCTGATCGATCTGCTCACCCTTGCGTCGCTGGGTGACAACAGCGCAGAGGCTAACGGTGATCAGTTCTGCCTGGCCCTCAAGGTTGCTAAGTACGGTTTGAAGGGAGAAGATCGCGTTAACGCGGAGCGACTGATTTGGCGCCGCTGCTTCATTCGGGACGACTGGAAGATTGTGAACAGCACCAACGAGAAGGACGACAACGACCAGCTGCAAGTCGTGGGCAACACGACCACTTACCATGCCTTGTTTGCCGTCATTGATGAGCGTAAGTTCCCTATGCCCAACTCACTTTGCTTGAGCGCTCATTACTAACTCACCGACAGAACACTCAGACGACAAGTTCCAGCCTTTCGCCAAGCCCTCCGAGGCTCTCGGAGTCTATACCGAGCAGGTGGATCGTCGGTTCGAACAAATAGACGAGTCCTTCCTCAGCAAGCTGCTCGACTGTATGAAGTGGGAAGATAAGCAGCTCCGCACTTATATCGAGAAGTCGCAGTTGGATCTATGGTACCGGACCACAAAGGAAGCCGCTGAGAAGACGGTTGCTGAGGCCTATAAGCGCATCACTGCTGCCAAGGCTCAGGCAAACGGGGCGGGGCTCTTTGAGGCCATCTCTTCCCCTACCAAGAGGGCGAAGAATGGTAAGGCTTTGTTTGGGATCTGAAGTCATGACTACTAAAAGTGGATGGAGAGGACAGGAGGGAGTGCTAAGGATGATTTGATGAAGTGTTAATCTTTTATTTATTGTTTGGTTTTGTTTGTCGAAATTGAATTGAAGAGTATGGGATAAGGGACATTGGGATTCTTGGGGGCGGAGCGAGCACGACAGACAACACTACACAAACTGGGCGTTGTTTTTCTTTCTTTTCCTTTTTGTCACCTCAACGGCATGCTTTTCTTTTAACGTTGTCAATCTGGTTGTTGGATTATTGGAGAAAGAATGGAGAAAGAAAGGAGAAGGGGGGAGACACACACACACACACACACACACACAGACTCAAATGTACAAGTAATTTGTGATATATCGTTTTTTTCTTGTTGAACAGGAATGCAATGGGAGTGGGTGGTGGTTTGGGTTTTTTTTTGATGAGGCCTTTCACGAACACAAAGAGACATATGATGCATTGGTTTGTTACGTTAGTATGGTGGCGAAGAGAGAGATGGGTTTGATCTGAGCTTTGATGTAAATGTATGCACTTCATAAGCGTTTGGACCCTATAACTTGTTTGTTAAGGAACCGTGTTGAAGTTGTATGCACTCATTCAGTTTGTCCCAGAGCGTCACCGAGGCTTGCAGTTAGAAACAATGTTGATATATATGTATACACCATATGTGTGACTTGTATAGCAAGGAACTAGGGCTGAGCTTATGGAGCGTTACGGGCGGGCAAGTCAAAGGAGGGTCGCACAGAATGCGGCTGGCTAGCTTTTTGGCCTGGCTGAGGTTGTCGGCATACCGAAGGGCGAACACAACTTCCACCAGGCTGACACCTGCGCATACATGCCTTACTTGGTCGGGTATATGTAAGATGTCTGGGTCGTGTGGGTAGGTGCGGCTTCCGATGGCGGTACTTTTGATTGTGTATGGTGCATGGGTGAGATCCATCGAGATGAGTTGAATTTCAGTGGTGAATAATATTGACCATACAGATTGTGTAGGTTTGCTCCTACGTTTTTGAGGAGGAAGGGGATGGATGGTGTAGAAGAAATTGGGAGTTGGATAAATTGACGAATCACAAGGTGTGGATGGGGGTTTGTTTCGAGGTGGCCATTTGATGCTTCAGTTTTAAGGGGGTCATGAAGATGTATGATAATTTTTTCGACACATTCTTTTCACAGTTTGCGATGCATGTATACCAGCGATGTCGCCCTCTCTTTTCCATAGCTTACGCAGTCCAGTCTACAACAGAGCCTATAAACTATAATTATATGTGAAAAAGGGTAGCATTCACCTTCCTGGGACGGCACCGAGAGACCCCAAACGGTAGTTGTCCTTTGCATAACCGCCCTTCCCGTCCTGCAAGTCACTTACCGAGCGCCTATTGGGTTTATTTCTTCATTTTTTTTGGTCGCTGATTAAGATAAATGAAAAAAAGGAAAGAAATCTCCCCGCGGTCTTACTTGAGCTGAAGATGCATGAAACCGTGCCGAGCCCTGCAAGACAGTGATGAGCTGGCAGTGTGGCAGTTTTGTGCTGATTTTTTCTCGCCTTGCTTTGGGTTTGCGTCTCAACCAGAAAAGTAAAGTTGCAGTGAGGCGGGCTGTGGTTGTGGTGAGTGAGAGAGCAGCGGTGTGATGGAGCACCAGTGGAAGAGGCTGGCCCTCTTCATCCCACCCTTCCAAGGCAAGGTTTGTTGCATGCAACGCCAAGACAGTTGCACCAAAAGAGGAAGGTTGAAATGGCACGCAGTCATTTTTCGAAGTTCATGCAGTGTTTGGAACTGGTTCAGGCCCAGCCCCTAAAACCTGTAAAACCCCCAGGGACGGAACCTGGTCTCGGTGCCACTGCTAAAACAAACCGGAACCAGCCGCGGCTTCATTTTCTTTTCTCAACCTTTTTTTGTAACGGCTTTTTTATTTATTTAGCAGATCGTTCTAAATAAGATTGTCTAGATTTATTAACACGATATCACTTTTTTTGCCGTTCATCCGTGGCATGGCACGGCGCAGGCGAGGCGAGGGTGGGAAGAGAGGTTTGCCAAGAAAATAGGTTGTTGCTGTTCACGGTTGCACAAGATTCTTTTTCAAAGCTTGTGATCATCCGCTGACACCAGGAATCAATCAATCAATCAGGTCGGCCTGATCCGGTGGCAATTGGTGGTCTCGATCTCGACACCGAGTCTCATCGACGAACAAAAATACCTGATCAATTGCCACTACTGATGTTTTGTTACCGACGTCTTACCTGACCTTCCCTTTTTTTTTCGTCCCTGCCCAGACGGTGGTTCCATTCACGAGTTTCCACTTGTGTTTGCATGCTACTGCCCAGCTTCCGCAGTAGCGTCATGCACCCCAACCACGGCCCCTTTTTTCGTATTTCCGTATTCGATGCTAGATGCTATGGTAAAATTCAATGTTCCTGCCACCAGGTGAACCTCGCGTTGCGGTCACGGCCTCAACTTTGTTGGGCCACTGATTGAACTCGTGCTATGCCATTCCAAGTCAAGACAGATACCGGCGGTCTCCAGTGGGGATGAGAGTGGTCTCGGGGGCTGGGAAATGGATGCTTCTCCGCTGGTCAACCTGGATTGTCTGGGGGGGGGGGGGGGGGGTTTTTTGGGGGTGGTCTTTTTTTTTTTTTTAACCCTTGGCGGCGGTTGGGTTTGCCGGTAGAACAATTAGCAAGAATACAAGTTGTCGCGAGTATATTTTATGGAGGCCAGGACGGGAACTCCGGTGGAG